>PISX010014351.1:0-53311 GCA_004024625.1 Mellivora capensis
CGTGGGAGCAGCCAACTATATAAACCAATTAATAACAAAATCAAAGAAACACATCAACAACAATACAATAATAGTAGGAGACTTTAACACGCCCCTTACTGAAATGGACAGATCATCCAAGCAAAAGATCAACAAGGAAATAAAGGCCTTAAATGACACACTGGACCAGATGGACATCACAGATATATTCAGAACATTCCATCCCAGAGCGACAGAATACACATTCTTCTCTAGTGCACATGGAACATTCTCCAGAATAGATCACATCCTGGGTCATAAATCAGGTTGAACCGGTATCAAATGATTGGGATAATTCCCTGTATATTTTCAGACCACAATGCTCTGAAGGTAGAACTCAATCACAAGAGGAAATATGGAAAGAACCCAAATACATGGAGACCAAACAGCATCCTTCTAAAGAATGAATGGGTCAACCAGGAAATTAAAGAAGAATTGAAAAAATTCATGGAAACAAATGATCGTGAAAACACAACGGTTCAAAATCTGTGGGACACAGCAAAGGCAGTCCCGAGAGGAAAATATACGGCAATACAAGCCTTTCTCAAGAAACAAGAAAGGTCTCAAATATACAACCTAACCCTACACCTAAAGGAGCTAGAGAAAAAACAACAGAGAAAGCCTAAACCCAGCAGGAGAAGAGAAATAATAAAGATCAGAGCAGAAATCAATGAAATAGAAACCAAAAAAAAAAAAAAAAAAAAAAAAAAAAAAAAAAAAAAAAAAAAAAAAAAAAAAAAAAAAAAAAAAAAAAAAAAAAAAAAAAAAAAAAAAAAAAAAAAAAAACAAAAAAAAAAAAAAAAAAAAAACCCAATAGAACAAATCAACAAAAGTAGGAGCTGGTTCTTTGAAAGAATTAATAAGATTGATAAACCCCTGGCCAGACTTACCAAAAAGAAAAGAGAAAGGACCCAAATAAATAAAATCATGAATGAAAGAGGAGAGGTCACAACCAACACCAAAGAAATACAAACAATTATAAGAACATATTATGAGAAACTCTATGCCAACAAATCTGACGATCTGGGAGAAATGGATGCATTCCTAGAGATATATAAACCACCACAACTGAACCAGGAAGACACAGAAAACCTGAACAGACCCATAACCAGTAAGGAGATTGAAACTGTCATCAAAAATCTCCAAACAAACAAAAGCCCAAGGCCAGATGGCTTCCCAGGGGAATTCTATCAAACATTTAAAGAAGAATTAATTCTTATTCTCCTGAAACAGTTCCAAAAAATAGAAATGAAAGGAAAACTTCCAAACTCATTTTATGAGGCCAGCATCACCTTGATCCCAAAACCAGACAAGGATGCCATCAAAAAAGAGAATGAACACAGATGCGAAAATTCTCACCAAAATACTAGCCAATAGGATCCAACAGTACATTAAAAGGATTATTCACCACAACCAAGTGTGATAGTGGGATTTATTCCAGGGCTGCAAGGTTGGTTCAACATCCACAAATCAATCAATGTGATATAATACATTAATAAAAGAAAGAACAAGAACCATATGATACTCTCAATAGATGCTGAAAAAGCATTTGACAAAGTACAGTATCCTTTCGTGATCAAAACTCTTCAAAGTATAGGGATAGAGGGCACATATCTCAATATTATCAAAACCATCTATGAAAAACCCAACGCAAATATCATTCTCAATGGAGAAAAACTGAGAGCTTTTCTGCTAAAGTCAGGAACACGGAAGGGATATCCATTATCACCACTGCTATTCAACATAGTACTAGAAGTCCTAGCCTCAGCCATCAGACAAAAAGAAATTAAAGGCATCCAAATGGGCAAAGAAGAAGTCAAACTCTCACTATTTGCAGATGGTATGATACTTTATGTGGAAAACCCAAAAGACTCCACCCCAAATCTGCTAGAACATGTAGAGGAATTCAGTAAAGTGTCAGGATATAAAATCAATGCACAGAAATCAGTTGCATTTCTTTACACCAACAAGACAGAAGAAAGATAAATTGCACCCAAAACCATAATACCTATGAATAAACCTAACCAAAGAGGCAAAGAATCTGTACTCAGAAAACTATAAAGTACTCATGAAAGAAATTGAGGAAGACACAAAGAAATGGAAAAATGTTCAATTTTTTCCATTCCATTAAATGCTCATGGATTGGAAGAACAAATATTATGAAAAAGTCTATGCTACCTAAAGCAATTTACACATTTAATGCAATCCCTTCAAAATCCCATCTATTTTTTCAAGGAAATGGAACAAATAATCCTAAAATTTATATGGAAGATATAAATAGATATATGGATATATATATGGAATAGATACAAATAGAAGATATATGGAAGATATAAAGATCTCAAATAGCCAGAGGAAGATTGAAAAAGAAAGCCAAAGTTGGTGGCATCACAATTCCAGACTTCAAGCTCTATTACAAAGCTGTCATCATCAAGACAGTATGATACTGGCACAAAAACAGACACATAGATCAATGGAACAGAATAGAGAAATAGAAATAGACCCTCAACTCTATGGTCAACTAATCTTTGATGAAGTAGGAAAGAATGTCCAATGGAAAAAAGACAGCCTCTTCAACAAATGGTGTTGGGAAAATTGGACAGCCACTTGCAGAAAAATGAAACTGGACCATTTCCTTACACCACACACAAAAATAGACTCAAAATGGATGAAGGACCTCAATGTGAAAAAGGAATCTATGAAAATCCTTGAGGAGAACACAGGCAGCAACCTCTTTGACCTCAGCCGCAGCAACTTGTTCCTAGGAACATCGCCAAAAGCAAGGGAAGCAAGGGCAAAAATGAACTATTGGGACTTCATCAAGATCAAAAGCTTTTGCACAGCAAAGGAAACAGTTAACAAATCAAAAGACAACTCACAGAATGGGAGACGATATTTGTAAACAACATATCAGATAAAGGGCTAGTATCTAAAATCTATAAAGAGTTTAGCAAACTCGACACCCAAAAAACAAATAATCCAATCAAGAAATGGGCAGAGGATATGAACAGACATTTCTGCAAAGAAGACATCCAGATGGCCAACGACACATGAAAAAGTGCTCCACATCACTTGGCATCAGGGAAATACAAATCAAAACCACAATGATATACCACCTCACACCAGTCAGAATGGCTAAAATTAACAAGTCAGGAAATGACTGATGCTGGTAAGGATGCAGAGAAAGGGGAACCCTCCTACACTGTTGTTGGGAATGCAAGCTGGCACAACCACTCTGAAAAACAGCATGGAATTTCCTCAGAAAGTTGAAAATAGAGCTACCCTATGACCCGGCAACTGCACTAGTGGGTATTTACCCTAAAGATACAAACGTAGTGATCCGAAGGGGCACGTGCACCTGAATATTTATAGCAGCAATGTCCACAACAGCCAAACTATGGAAAGAACCTAGATGTCCATCAACAGATGAATGGATAAAGAAGATGTGGTGTATATATACAATGGAATACTATGCAGCCATCAAAAGAAATGAAATCTTGCCATTTGCGACAACATGGATGGAACTAGAGGGTATTATGCTTAGGAAAATAAATCAATCGGAGAAAGACAACTATCATATGATCTCTCTGATATGAGGAAGTGGAGAGGCAACGTGGGGGGTTTGGGGGACAGGAAAAGAAGAAATGAAACAAGATGGGATTGGGAGGGAGACAAATCATAAGAGACTCTTAATCTCACAAAACAAACTGAGGGGGGCCCAGGGTAGCGGGGTAGGGATAGGGTGGTAGGGCTATGGACATCGAGGAGGGTATGTGCTATGGTGAGTGCTGTGAAGTGTGTAAACATGGCAATTCACAGATCTGTACCCCTGGGGCTAATAATACATTATATGTTTGTAAAAAAAAATTAAAAATGTTCATATTCCTCGAAGTCACCTACTGATTCAATATACTTATCAAAATCCCAATGGCATTTTTTATAGAAATAGAAAACCCACCCTGAGATTCATATGGAACTAGAAAGGATCCTGAATACTCAAAACAATCTTGAGGAAGAACAAATTTAGAGGTGTCACATTTCCTGATTTCAAAATATATTACAAGTCTACAGTAATTAAAACATTATAGTATTGGCATAAGGGAAGACATACAGACAAACTTAACAGAGAAGAGAACTCAAAAATAATCCTATGTGTATACAGTAAACTGATTTCCAACAGAGTGCCAACAGTATACAAGAGGGAAAAGATAATTCCTTTAACAAATAGTACCAGGAAAATGGGTATCCACATATGAAAGAATGACATTTCATCCTTATACCCTAAACAAAAGTTAACTCAAAATAGATTAAAGGCTCAAATGTAGACTTGACACTATAAAACTAGAAGAAAACAGCTGAAAAGTTTGTTGGCATTGACACTGGCAATGATTTCTTGGATGTGATTCCAAAAGTACAGGCAATAGAAGCAAAAATAGACAAGTGCGACTAAACAAAAATAAAAATCTTCTGTACAGCAAAGGAAACAAGGGAGTGAAAAGACTACCTACAGAATGGGAGAAAATATCTGAAAACCATATATATGATAAGGGGTTAACATCAAAATATGTAAGAAAGTCCTATAACTCAGTAGCAAAAAACAAAACAAAAGAAAAACAAGTCATCTGAATAAATTATGGGCGAAGGACTTGGGAGAGACATTTCTACAAAGACAACATTCATATGGCCAACTGGTATGTGAAAAGATGCTTCACATCACAAATCATCAGGAAAATGTAAATCAAAACTACAATGAGATATTGCCTCATACCTATTAGGATGGCCATTATTAAAAACAAAACGAAACAAAAAAACAGAGGATAAGAAGTGCTAACATGCATGTGGAGAAATTAGAACTCCTGTGCATTGTTGGTGGGAACTGAAAATAATTCAGCCACTATGGAAAACAGTATAGATGTTCTTTACAAAATAAATAGAACTACCATATGATCCAGTGATCTCACTTCTGTGTTACCTTTATCAGTGGTAATTGAATCAGGATATCAAAAAGAGATTTGCACTCCATGTTTACTTCAGCATTATTTACAATGACCAAGAGTGGAAACAACATAAAGATCTATGCATGAATGAATGAATGAAGAATGAAAATGAAGTAAAAAACAGACTATTATTTAGCCATTAAAAAAAGAAGGGAATTCTGTCATAGACTACAACATGGATGAACCTTCATCATATTATGTTAAATGAAATCAGCCAGTCATTGAAGGACAAATACTATGCGTTTCCACTTACATGAAATAGCCAAACTCAGAAACAGAAGGTAGAATAGTGGTTGCCAGGGGTTGGGGAGAGAGGTAGTGGGAGAATTGCTGTTTACTTGGTATTTGTCATGCAAGATGGAAAATTTCTAGAGAGGGTTATGTGTTTTTGATCACCGTTAAAAAAATGACTTTTCCTATCAGTCATCATTGAGGGCAGTGTTGTTATTGCCTTGCTGTCTATTTGCCTGAATTCCAAGCAGCCCTTCACAGTTAGAGCTGGAATCCTGTTTGGCCCTGGGAAGGGGTGGACCTCACTCCAGTCAACACACAAATTTCTCATGTCTACACACACAGAACTAGGGAGGGTAGAAGCTCCAGGGATTACTTTTCAAAGGCCAGAACATACAAACTTGATCCTGAACAGATTTCCAGATTCTAGGATTTAGAAGAAAGGATCCAGGCAGCAAATGGTCTGGTTAAAAACTTCCCCAGATAATTTGGGTTATATTAAGTACCAATGCTTCAGGACTTGATTGAAGTGTGTTTCTAGATTTAGGTAAGATTTAAATGAAGGCAAATAATTAAGTGAAGATATTCTATTACATAGTATTAATGAAAGAGATAAATGAAGGATCTAACTAATCTATAGTATAAATAACCAAGAAACAAGTGCTGCCACAGGACGGTACCTACATAGACCATTTGCAGTCTGACTTATCAACCTATATTCAAAATTTCTAACTGAACACAAATGGAACACAGCTCTGATCACACACACACAAACACACACACACATTTATATTTGTATTTTATACTATAACATATACATCATCAAATATTTTATGTATAAATACTTTATATAATATATATAATTACATTTATATGATTTCTAAAATAATTTTTAACCAGAAACAACAACAAAAAAATGAACAGAGAATTTAGACATCAATTAAGTAATTTTTTGGGTGTTCGATGTAGGCTCTTTGTACAAAGTAAATATTTTCTGGGTATCTTATCAAATTATTTCATCAAGTTTTGTGGGCTTCATTTTAAATTTATGTTTACCTTTTGCAAGTAAAGGACTGTTCCTTTTAGTACAGCATAAAATGTTTTCCATCCTCGCTTTCCTCTTGGAGCT
Organism: Mellivora capensis; assembly: GCA_004024625.1. Classification (NCBI taxonomy): domain Eukaryota; kingdom Metazoa; phylum Chordata; class Mammalia; order Carnivora; family Mustelidae; genus Mellivora; species Mellivora capensis. The sequence continues at coordinate 6,376 of PISX010014351.1, forward strand.
AGAAAGGGGGAAAAAAAGGAAAATTTTATTTGACAGAAATAGCATTTTAGAAAGAATAAAAATGATCAACATGGTGATTGTGTTTCAATGTTCCTGGTTTATTAACTTCCAAAATTAATAATAATGAGAACTAAAATTTTCTTGAGACTTTAACAAAAACAGTCAGTATTCCAAAAATGTCTTCCATGTACTGTCTCACTTAATCCTCCCAATAATCCTGTGAGACAGGTACTATGACTCTTGTCTTTTTATAAAACTGAAGCACAGAAAGTAATCCACTCATGGTCACACAATTAGGAAGACAAGAGAAGCAAGAATCTGAACCCAGGAAGCATGGCTCTATAGACATGACTTAAGGACTGGGAAAGCAAAGAGGCATTTTGGAAGTATATATTAATCTAAGAGAAAGCTTAAAAGGCTCATGTACCAGATCATCTATAGCTCATCAAAGTTTCTAGAAATCATTAAAATTTCAGAATATAAAAGAACTCCTCTTGGCTTTTCCCCTCAACACCCACCAACTGGATTATAACTTTAGATATTATTATTCCTATGGCAACCTGTGGTAACTCAGTTGCAGATCTTGCCACACTGTAACAATATTTTTGTTAAAGTGTCGCTTTTCAGGGGATTATGAATGAAGTGAGAGCAGGTACCCTTCATTTCTATAATTCACAGTACCTGGCACTGTGTAAGGCAGACATTAGGTACCCTCATAAAATTTCTCCAAATTAATTTTCTTTCAGAAGTCCTTACATTATTTTTGTTTATATTTTCTTGGAGTAAAAAGTAGAATTTCTCAACTGACTTATGTATACTTTTATAGACTATCCTAAAACAAAAGCACAGATTAGCAAAAACAGTTTACTATCTAATCTTAATCCTAATTAAAATAATGTAACTGGAAAATGTTATTACCTGAATGCCATTTTTCTTTTTCTTTTTTTTCTTTAAAGATTTTATTTACTTATTTGACAGAGGGAGAGACAGCAAGAGGGAACATAAGCAGGGGAAGTGGGAGAGGGAGAAGCAGGCTTCCTGCTGAGCAGGGAGCCCGATGCGGGGCTCAATCCCAGGACCCTGCGATCATGACCTGAGCTGAAGGCAGACGCTTAATGACTGAGCCACCCAGGCACCCCTGAATGCCATTTTTCTAAACATGTCTATCCAAATAGGTAGAGAGGACCACTTGTTCTTATTTCTCCATCAACCATTTGGCCTGCGTTTATGTTGTCTTAACTTGGATACCTAATTAAATTAGGAAATGTATTTTCTAAAGAAAATCCTTTAAATCTCCTTTGACTGAAGACTCAAGAATCCTTAGGGTTGGGAATTGTGTGAATATCCACCTACAGAACACAGGTGCCCCTGCCAACACCATACTGATACATCCACCTGGCAAAAAAGGACTCAAAACATCCGCTCTGCAGGTTTCCAGGGGAAATTAAAAAAAAAAAAATCATCCCATCTGTTTTCACTATGCAAGGTTTAAAAGTATGTACTCAAAAATAAATGATCAACAACAGTACACCATCATCTTCTTTATAAAAAGAGCCACAGATCATTGTGTGTGTGTGTGTGTGTGTGTGTGTATAACACAAATGTTGACTGTACTGTTCAATAGGTATCAAAATCTGATACAGTTGATGTGAGAATGGTGCACACAGAAGTGACCACAGGCTGCATGAGCCATGGCAGAGCAGGACCAAAGGCAGCATGGTGTGCTGAAGGTACCTGACTAGAAACTGACCAGCTGGTTTCTAGTCTTGTTTTAAAACCATCTCACCCAAAACCCCTGAGTAACTCCTGGCCAATCCACCAACTTTTCAAAACTTCAGATGCTTCATTTAAAAATATGGATAATTTACCTAAGTTAAGGCAAATCACTAGCTAATGGTGGAAAGTAATTTAGAGAAATCCCTTTTCTTTCTTGTTTTTCTCTTATTTTTATTTATTTAGTTAGTTTTTGCTTTTTCCCATCACCTTTAATCCCCATCACCTATTTACCCATTGCCCCCGCCCAAATCATCTCTGGTAACCATCAGTTAGTTCCCTATATTTAAGAGTCTGTTTCTTCATTTCTTCCTTTTTTCCTTTGTTCATTTGTTTCTTAAATTCCACATGTGAGTGAAATCATATGGTATTTCTCTTTCTCTGACTGACTTATTTTGCTTAGCATCACATTCTCTGATCCATCCATGTTGTTGCAAATGTCAAGGTTTCATTCTTTTTTCATGGATGAGTAATATTCCCTTGTACACACACACACACACACACACACACACACACCATTTCTTTATCCCTTCCTCTACTGAAGGATACCTGGGCTGCTTCCATAATTTGGAAATTGTAAATAATGCTGCAATAAACATGGGGATGCATAGTGCCTCTGACTTAGTGTTTTTATATTTTTTTGGTAAATATCCAGCAGTGCAATTACTGAGTATTTAGGGTAGTTCTGTTTTTAATTTTTAAAGAAACCCCCATACTGTTTCCACAGTGGCTGCACCAGTTTGCATTCTCACCAACAGTGTGTGAGGGTCCCTTTCTCTCAACATACTTGCCAACACTTGTTCTTGAATTTTTGACTTTAGCCATTCCGACAGGTGTGAGGTGATATCTCATGGTGGTTTTGATTTGTACTTCCCTGATGATGACTGATGTAGAGCATCTTTTCATGTGTCTATTGGCCATTTGGATGTCCTTGGGAGAAATGTCTGTTCATAGCTTTTACCCATTTTTTAATTGGGCTATTAGTGTTTCGGGTGTTGAGTAAGTTCTTTGCGTATTTTGGATACTAACCCTTTAACAGATAGGTCATTTGCAAATTTCTTCTCCCATTCCATAGGCTGTCTTTCAGTTTTGTTGAGAGTTTTCTTCGCTGTGTGGATACTTTTAGTTTAGTAGTCCCAATTGTTCATTTTTCCTTTATTTCTCTTGCCTCAGGAGAAATATCTAGAAAAATTTTATTATAGATGAAGTCAAAGAAGTTAGTGCCTGTGCCCTCTTCTAGGATTTTTATGGTTTCAGGTCTCACATTTAGGTCTTCAAGTCATTTTGCCTTTATTTTTGTGTGTAGTGAAAAAAAATAGTCCAGTTTCATTCAATCCAAGAGCATGGAAGGTCTTTCCATTTCTTTGTGTGGTCTTTGATTTCTTTTACTTCTTTAGTTACATTTATTCCTAGGTGTTTTATTATTTTTGGTACAGTTGTAAATGGGATTGTTAATTACTTTCTGCTGCTTTATCAACAGTGTATAGAAATGCAACAGATTTCTGTACACTGATTTTTGTATCCTGCAACTATACTGAATTTATCAGTTCTAGTAGCTTTTGGGTGGAGTCTTCAGGGTTTTCTATGTAGTATTATGTCATCTGCAAATACTAAAGGCCTTTTATTTCTTTTCATTGTCTGACTGCCGTGGCTAGGACTTTCAGCCTTTGTTGAATAAAATTGGTGAGAGTGGACATCCTTGTCTTATTCCTCACATAGAGGAAATGTTTTGTTTTTTCCCATTGAGTATGATGTGGGATTTTCATATAAGGTCTTTGTATATTGAGGTATGTTCCCTCTAAACTTTTCTTGTTGAGGGCCTTTTTAAAAAAATCATGAATGGATGTTATACTTTGTCAAATGCTTTTGATGCATCTATTTAAATGATGATATGAATTTTATCCTTTCTCTAATTGCTATGATTCTCATTGATTGATTTGCAAATATTTAACCATCCTTCCATCCTGGGAATAAATCCTACTTGATCTTGTTGAATGATTTTTTTAATGTATTGTTGGATTTGGTTTACTACTATTTTCTTGAGGATTTCTGCATCTATGTTCATCAGAGATACTGGCCAGTAGTTTTGTTTTTGTTTTTTTTTAATGGTGTCTTCATCTAGTTTTCTTACGCTAATGCTGGTCTCAAAGAATGAATCTGGAAGCTTTCCTTCTTCATCTATTTTTTGGGGAATAGGTGTTAACTCTTCTTCACATATCACATATCATCATAAATACTCTTTAATCCCCTTGCCCTGTTTCCCCTATTGAACCCCCCCACCCCCACCCCGTGTCTGGTAATCATTGGTTTGTTCTCTATAGTTAAGAATATTGTTCCTTGGTTTGTCTCTCTTTTTTCCTTTAATGATTGTTTTGTTCCTTGGTTTGTCTCTCTTTTTTCCTTTAATAATTGTTTTCTTAAATGGCACATGTGAGTGAAATCATGTGGTATTTGTCTTTCTCTGACTGGTTTATTTTGCTTAGAATTATACACTCTACCTCCACCCATGTTGTTGCATATCGCAGGATTTAATTCTTTTTATGGCTGAGTAATACTTCATTGCATATATATACCACATCTTCTCTATCAACTAACCTGTTGATGAACACTTGGGCTGCTTCTGTAGTTTGGCTATTGTAAATAATGCTGCAGTCAACATAGGGGGCATGTATCTCACTGAATTAGTGTTGATATATGTTTTGGGTAAACACCCAGTACTGTGTTCATTAGATTATAGGGTAGTTCTATCTTTAATTTTTAGAGGAAGCTCCATACTATTTTTCACAATGGGTGCACCTGTCTGCATTCTGGCTAACAGTGCAGGAAGGTTCCTTTTTCTCCACATCCTTGCCAACACCTGTTGTTTCTTATATTGTTAATGTTAGCCATTTTGAGAGGTGTGAGGTGATATCATATTACAGTTTTACACCCTATGTCCTATTCATTAGAGTGTTTAGTACATTTATATTGAAAATAATTACTGATTGATGTGTTATTGCCATTTTGTTACTTAGTTTGTGGTTATTCTTGTAGTTTTTCTCCTATCCTTTCTTCTCTTGTTCTCTTTCATGGTTTGCTGGCTTTCTTTAGTGAAGTACTTTGATCTCTTTCTTGTTATTCTTTGCTTATATATTACTGGTTTTTTATTTGTTGCTACCATTGGTTTATATGTAATATCTTCTGCATATAGCAGTCCACACTATGCTGACAGTTGCTTAAGTTGGAACCTATTCTTTACTCCTCTCATCCTCATGTTTTATGTATATGGTATTGTATTTTACATCCTTTTATTTTGTGAAACCCTTGCTGGTTTTTACAGACATACTTACTTATACTGCTTTTGTGTTTCCTACTTCTACTCTTACTGTGTACTTTCCTTTCCTTTCCGCTCAAAGGACCCCTTTTAATATTTCTTATAGGGTTGGTTTAGTTGTCATGAACTACTTTTTTTTGTTTGTTTTTTTTTTTGAGAAAATTTATCTGTCATTCTGTTCTTTTTTAAAAATTTTAAATTCAATTAATTAACATATAATGTATTATTAATTTCAGACACAGAGTTCAGTGATTCATCAGTCTTATATAATACCCAGGGCTCACTACATCTTGCGCCCCCCTGAAGGTCCATCCCCCAGTTACCCCATCCCCTCATCTCCCTCCCCTCCAGCAACCCTGTTTATTTCCTCTAGTTAAGAGTCTCTTATAGTTTGTCTCCCTCTCTGATTTCGTCTTCCCTCCCTTCCACTATGATCCTGTTTTGTTTCTTAAATTCCACATAATATGGTAACTGTCTTTCTGTGATTGACTTCTTTTGCTTAGCATAGTCCTCTTTAGTTCCATCCATGTCATTGCAAATGGCAAGATTTCATTTTGATGAAATTATTGATGGCTGAGTAGTATTCATTGTATATATACATATATACCAAATCTTCTTTATCCATTCATCTGTCACTCTGTTCTGAATGATAGTCTTGCTGGATAGAGTATTCTTGGCTGAAGATTTTTCCCTTACAGCACTTTGAATATATCATGCCACTGTCTTATGGCCTGTAAAGTTTCTGCTGAAAAACCACTGATTGCTTATCAGGTTTCCCTTATAAGAAATGTCTTCTTTTCTCTTGGTGCTTTAACAGTTTTTTTTTCTCTACCACTATTTGCCATTTTAATTACTATGTGTCTTGGTGTGGACCTCCTTGCATTGATTTTGTTGGGGTAATCTCTGTGCCTCCTGGATATGGATCTCTTCTTCAGATTAGGGGAGTTTTCAGCTACTTCTTCAAATAAATTTTCTGCCCCCTTCTCTTTCTCTTCTTCCTCTGTGATCCCTAAAATGTAAATGTTATTATGCTTGATGTAACTGCTGAGTTCCCTAAATCTATTCTCATTTTTCATAATTTTCCCCCTCTCTTTGTTCAGCTTGATTACTACCCATTTCTCTGTCTTCCAGGTTATTAATTTTTCCTGAGTCCTCTAACTTGCTATTTATTCTATCAAGTGTACTTTTAATTTCATTTATTGTCTTGCTGCTTCTTTTTTTAATCTTTGTTAAGGGAATCACTGATGTCCTTTTCTTTTTTCAAGTCCAGTGAGTATCTTTATGATCATTACTTTAAGTTCTCTATTGGGCATATCACTTATCTCCATTTTGCTTAGGTCTCTTGCTGTGGTTTTATCTTGTTGTTTCGTTTGGGACATACTTGTCTGTCTCTTCATTTTTGTCTAACTATCTTTTCCATGTGTTAGGAAAGTTAGCTTCATTTCCTGCTCTTTAAGGTAATGGCCTTATGAAGAAGACGTCTTATAATGTCCTACAGGGCAGTGACCCTCCTCTACAGGACTTGACACCTTAAGGAGCATCTCCTATGTGTGTTGTGTGTGCCCTGCTGTTGTGTCCTGGCTGCTTTATCCTTCAGTGTAGTTGTGTGCAGAGGCTTCTTTGCCTTTTGTGGGCAGTGTTTGGTCCTCAGCCAAGTGGTGTACATTTTAAGAGGTGTGCATGGGTCTGCCTGCAAAAGGAGACCTGCCACTACCACCAAAACTGAGGCTACAGATCAGGAGATGTGGTGTTGGCTTGATTTGCACCATTCTTCTGGGGGGGGGGGGTACTGTAGCATAGGACTGAGGCAAGCATGACTGGCAAGGGCAGATACACCATAGTGTAGGGAGATGGGGTTTGGTGTAAGCAAGTTAGGTGTCAAAAAGATGGGAGAGTGGTTATAAATTCTTGGGTGAGGAAGGTTATTTGATTCTTCCTGGATGTATCTTGATATCTTTGTTAAAGGACTCAACTTTCCTAAGATAAAGGGGGATTAAAAACTGGTTTACCTATAGGGGTAGCATAGATTGGGGAAAGGGGATTACCCTGAAGTTTAACTCTATATGAATATTAAAAAATAAAAATAAAAAAAATAAACTAAAATAAAATTTTAAAAATTGAAAAGCAAAAGAAAAACACAGGTATATGTATCAAACAGTTCAGGTTAAAAGGTTATTATGGAGTTTGATGTACTGGACATCTCACTGTGATGATAAATAGGTTAAAAAATTATCTATAAAAAAAAGACCCAGAATAGTGGGAACGAATTAAAAATAAAAGTTGTATCTATGAAGTAGTGGTGGTTGTTCTCTTGTCTTTGTTGTTGTTGTTGTTGGTGGTGGTGGTTTTCTGGGGGAGGGGCCTGCTGAGTGGTTTTTCAGGCACTGTTTCCTGAGTCAAGTCCTCCTGTCCCCATCAAGGGGGTGGGCTCTGAGGAAACCGGTTTTTCAGGCTTTTGTTCTCTGGAGGTTTTTTTGTTCGTTTGTTCATTTGTTTCTTCTTTGGGATAGGAGGAGAATGCAAGTTAGGTATGTTCTCTAATTTCACTGAATTCTAGAACTTTCAAAGGTATCCTTGCTTATGGCCATGAAATTCAGAGCTGAGGCATGATCCCTCTGTCTGCCCTCTCAGATGTGACCAGCCCAACATTTTTGCATGGTACCAATGCTAATAGCAGCACTAATTATAGCAGAATTAATACCACATACTGTTTTAAGCACTGTTCCATAACTTAATATGTATTAATAAAGCCCACAACTTTATGAGGAAGCAATTATTATAATCTCTACTTTACTGATATGGAATCTGAGATCCCATCTAACCTGCAGTACTTGCTCCCCACAGTAATGGACACTTTGGCTCTGCTTTGTATGCAGGGGAAGACCAGTTGGGAAATGCATGGAAAGACCAGGGAAAGACCAAGACCAGTGCCTTGGTTAACTCTGAGATATAAAAGTTATATTTGAGCTATTTAAGAGCTGACTTAGCATGGACTCTGACCAATCTGGGAAAATACAGCCCAATAAGGACTGAAGGGACAGCCATGGTAAACAGTCTGTTCAACTGAACCAGTCCACATTCCTTGACTATAAGCCCTGGCTAGGGGACTGTTTCCTGCCCACTGTAAATTAAAATAAGGAACAAAAAAAGTCAAACAAATTTTTATGTTTATTATTCTATCTTTCTCTCTCCCCTCTCTTCTCTCTCTCTCTCACACACACACACATACACAAAGACACACACAGAATATACATTTCTGCAAAAGAGAAATTGGCAGTTTTTCCAAAGATGGGTGATAACGGAACTATCATTAAATCTTCAGTATTACAAAACAGTTCTTGTTAATGTTCTCATCTCATCTTCATTATACATTTGAAGAAGCCTTTTTGGAAATACAAAATAACAATATCTTGGCTTCAATTACTGCTACCGATCTTCATAAAACAGTTAAATACATAACTGGGACTGAAAGCACAGATTGTTACCGTTTTTTCATAAAGAGAGGAATCAGAAAATATTCCCGAGCAATAAAATAGTAAATAAAGAGTATTGCTGGATATATGCCAAAAAATAAAGTTATACATTTTTAATCCACCAAAAGGTATAGGCTTCATGTAAAAGTTTATATTTGCATGCTATACTCTTCAACTTTAATTTCTTCTGAATTAAACTGGGAACAAATTGTGGCTAAGATCTTACTGTTCCAATTTTTCTATTTTATTCATAAAGCAGAGAATTTTTTCCTACATCAAAACTGATTCATCCTCTTTTTGGCCACTGCTCACTTTGGATTCCCTGATCATCAACTTTTGGCTTTTATTCAAGTTTAATATGAGAAAGACTTAATATGTATAGAAAGGCACAGTATGTACATTGTCTATTTTTTGTTTTAATACACTAATCTCCTGTATATTGGCTTGAAAAGCATTCTTTCACTGCCCCGGGAAAATGACAAAAATACCATCCACCTCCCTCCCCCCAAAAGAGTAGAGGTCAGTAAGCCATATCCATACTAATGAGAAAGGATTCTTGAGTTACGGCCTGAAGGCCAACACTGCAGGCCCTTCCAGGTTTGGAACCAAAGGGACTATGAGAATTTTGCATAGAACCTTCAATTTCCTTATGTTATTGGTCAAAGACATTTAAAATATAATGCGATACCAATGAGGGCATTCCAAAATAAACCCTCTCTGAACTTGGAAACAAAGATGTGCTCAGCAAAAGCTCTTCTATACTAGTACAGTTGGGATGCATTTATGACATATTAGTAAAAGGCATAAGACATTTCTTTTTTTTTTTTTTAAAGATTTTATTTAGTTATTTGACAGAGAGAGATCACAAGTAGGCAGAGAGGCAGGCAGAGAGAGAGAGGAGGAAGCAGGCTCCCTGCCTAGCAGAGAGCCCGATGCGGGACTCGATCCCAGGACCCTGAGATCATGACCTGAGCCGAAGGCAGAGGCTTAACCCACTGAGCCACCCAGGCACCCAAGTTTTGCTAAGTGATGAATTAGGTTTAATTCACTGAATTATCCAGGTCATTTCCAAATAAGAAAATAATAAACATTAAGTGCAAAGCATCAGTTTACATACTTTTGATTTCTTCCTTTTTCTTTTTCTTTCTTTTCCTTCCTTTATTTTATATATTTATTTGTCAGAGTGAGAGAGAGAGAGTACACAAGCAGGGGGAGTAGAAAGAGAGAGAGAAGCAGACTTCCCCCTGAGCAGGGAGTCCAATGTGGGGGCTCCATCCCAGGACTCTGGGATCATGACCCGAGCCGAAGGCAGATGCTTAACGGACAGAGCCATGCAGGCAGCCCTCCTCTCGTTTCTTAATTACAGTGAAACTAAAAATAAATTTGGGTCTGTTAGTAAACATGTTTTTTGTTTTACTAAAAGATTGTACTATGTAAAAAAAACACATGTTTTTAGAAACTGTATTCATAAATTTACCAATCTAAAACAATGCTGGTACAACAGTTCACACTTACCTATCATTTAGCTTTCACCAGAAATTAAAGTTTCTGAGAGTTAATGTATATGAGTAAAGCTGAGGCAGGGAAGCTGAAATGACTCCATTTAGAAGAAATTCTGTCTCTGCTGTTTTTCTGCTAGGCCCCACTAATTCATGTTCTATAAGCTACTTCAAGGGGGAACAAGAAAGTTAACCATTCTTTAAATTCTGTACTAGGCTCCAAACACCTAAAAACATCTAAGAAGAGCCAGATCCTGAACATATTCTAGCACTAGCTTCAAACAAACCTCAGCTGATGCTGGCATCAGTACACCTACCTTTGGTAATTTATAGAATAGCACCTATTGTTCATCTGACCCTCACCTTTGATGGGATCTCACCATGAATTCCTGAAGGAACACATACCCTAGATCCCTTTCCGATATGAATCCCTAACCCCAAGCGATTTCCCTTCTGAATCTCCCAGACAATCTATCTGCTATTCTCTGTTACTCATACTATTTAATAAATTCTGTTTTCACTTTCACTTTCTCCAGTTCACATTTGATTTCTATGTTGTGAGAAGCCAAGGACCAGCCTGCCTGTGCCAAAGCTACCAAAAATAGTAAGAAAAAAATCTCTATAAGAAAGGAAAGTAAAATGTATGCTTTTGGTAAGAAAAGGTATGAGGAATGGAAATACATTTTTGTTGAGGAGAAAGGAATTTTGTCCTAAAGTGAGGCTAGTTTTAAAGAGAGAACTCTCAGGACAAAATCTGAATGTAAAAAAGAAGTTGTAAAAGGTTTATAGAAAAGGAACCTCTGGAAAGAAATTTTTATATGCAGTCAATACCAACTAAGTTTCAAAGAAATTTATTTAAGAATGTGTTTTTAGAATGAAATCTTGCAATTTGAAACATCATGGATGGAACTAGAGAATATTATGCTAAGCAAAACAAGTCAGTCAGAGGAAGATAAATACATATGATTTCACTTATATATAGAATTTAAGAAACAAAACAGATGAACATAGGGGAAGGGAAGGAAAAATAAAATAAGTTAAAAACAGAGAGGGAGGCAAATGATAAGAAACCCTTAACTATAGGGAACAAGCAGGGTTGTTGTGGGGGAGGTGGAGGGGGATGGGGTGACTGGGCATGAAGGAGGGCACTTGATATAATGAGCACTGGGTATTATATAAGACTGATGAATCACTAAATTCTACCTCTGAAACTTAAAAAAAAAAGAAAAAAGAAAGAATGAGGTTTAATTCCAAAAATATACCAATGCAGAATTAGAATTTGGTTTTTTTCTCTATGTAAAAAGGAAAAAGTTTTCTTAGGTTAATAGTTTCCTTTTTATAAAAAATTGTAAACAAAATTTTCTTTAAATGTAATCTGCCTAGGAAAACAAAGAGACTAATGTTTTGTCTTTATCAGGTCTTTGATTATTCAAGAAAATAGAATCTTTGTATTATTAAAAGAGCTAAATTTTGCTCACAGCTATGTAACATTCTGTATTTGCCTTTAAGAAGCCGTTAGTATAACTTTAAAGAGGGAATTATTGTTTTTATAAGAATCTGTAACCCTATTTAATAAAATGTTCATCCTTTTGATTTTTTTTTAACTTCCCAAAATCTAATTCTAAAATGAAGCCTTTTGGCCACAATCTGAAGTGATTCAAGAGGGCCCCTGTAATATTTCAAAGGATGTACTCTCTTCATAAAAGAGAGGTATTAAACTAATTAGGCTTATTTGTTATGCTAAATTACATGGGAAGCATTGTCAAATAAGTGATATTAAACCTTCTTAGATTATATTTGTATAGATATATGTTATTAAAAATATGATATACCCTGGTACATTATTGTCTTGAAGTATTACTGTACATCACAGAAATAACCAAATTTCCTTGTCAACTGCATTGTAATGAACTCTAATATGATCTTTAACCATAGCCATTCATAAGTCTTTTATCATTTACAACAGTTAAGTCTTAACTCAGATGTGTTTACAAAAGCTTCCTGCAAATATGCTTCATTTTCAGTGAGACGCGAGGAAAGAACTCTGAGTACAGGTTTCTGATAACCTTAAGATCAAAAACTGACACTGGCTAAGAATTTCTAGAACTAGTGGAAGAATTGGATTCAAGCCAAAGTACAATCAATAACATGAACTGAATGAACTGAAAAAGATGGTTATAATTTTTATAACATTTTTGTTTGGAGCACTGCTAATTTTCTTAATGTTTAGTTTTCCCAGATTTAAGTAAAGTTCTTCTCTTGAAGTAACTATGACTTAGAGCAGTTTGATAAAATATACCTTTGTGAACAAATTGAAACATTTTTTTTCTCTCTACCAGATCCCTCCAGAATTAAAAAAATTTAGTATTCTTATATTTACAGACAACATATTTATTTGCCCAAGTTCAATAGTAATCTGTTTTCTTTGTAACAAGACACAACTGGAAACACTGATACACACACACACACACACACACACACACATTTAAGATGTATTTATTTACTTGAGAGAGAGCAAGAACACAAGGAGGGGCAGAGGGAGAGGGAGAGAGAATCTCAAGCAGACACCACGCTGAGCACAGAGCCTGATGCAGGGCTTGATTTTAGAACCCTGAGATCACAGCCTGAGCTGAAACCAAGAGCTGGACATTCAACCAACTGCGCCATCCAGGCACCCCTGAAATATTGGTTATATTATCTAGGACTTGCGGGGAATGTCATATTTGAGGGAAATAATGTATAAACTCAAGATATGATCAGACAACTTTAAGGAACTAAAGTTGATTTTATGGAGCCAATAAAGCTCTGTGGAAAAAATAGCCTGCTACCTTGTTTATGGGGTTCTCAAGCAGTCTTACCAGGTGAGTAAAAGTTACTTCCTGGCAGGTATAAGAACCTCAAGATATTTTGGGGACCTCAAGAAGAGAATTATTTACCCAAATCTACACAGTGTGACAGGCTAATCTGAATGCAAGTATTTTGTTTGGCTTCTGGTCTAAAGAGGCTGCTAAAAGTTCAATCTGGAGATTCCTTACAAAAAGTTCTAGCAGACCATATTTAAAGGAGCATATACAACCAATTGTTCTTCCTGCTGCACTGAAGTAAATAACCAGGACAAGTTTTTTGTTTGTTTTTTAACTTGACTTATTTTGCAAACAAATTAGTATTAATTTGGCTATCTCTGGTAAGGTAAGGGTGATTACAGAAGGAAAAAATGGCATTTCAACAACAAATCTTTGTGGATATTAGATTCTAGTACAGTTCATTATAAACTGGACCAGATCCTGATTTCCTCTAGTTTCATACAATGCCTAGGCTACAACTCTCCAAAATCATGTTTTCAACATTTTCTTCATCCTTTTGATTTGGAATCATTTGATAACTAAAAGTACCCTTTCCCTGAGGCCCTACAAACTGATTATGAACAACTTGATTTGAACTTCATAGCAATCAGCACAATATCTCCTATATAATCTTCATGCTTATTGCCCAGTGGGCCACTCAAATATATCACCAAAGACACTTGAACAACAAAACAAGAAAATCTGTTAGATTGTTACTACTTACCCTCACTCTATCTAAAAATGCTTTAAGCCTGACATCTGGAAATCCTCTTGACTAGCTACCCCAAAACTCAAAAACTACTTTATAACTTGATCTAATCATTAACCATTGTCTTTCTCTTTTTTCCATGCCTCTTACTTATTACCTGATTATTTTAGCCATAGGCTTATGTTTGAGAACTCACCCACATCACCACTTCCTCAAATGAGTTTAACTGCACTGACCTATTATCAGAACTAGAAGACTGGTTCAAGGAGACAGAACAATCTACCAGCTCAACTTTTAATGTGTGAAACTTCCAGGGAACGTTAGGGGTCAAGGGAAGGATGCCCAAAATGTGCCACTTTGGCATATTATTTTCAATAAAAGCTATAAGAAACAACCAATGCTGAAAGAACACTCTGATCCCCCCACCATATACACTTTGTCTGCAGAAGCAAGAAAGAAAACTTTCATGTGAAAGGTACTCTCTCTGTACCATGAGGTAGAGACATTTTTATCACCAGAGACAGGAAATTTAGAGACATGAAAACTGTATAAACAACCCTTGTTACTTTTTTACTAATTTACTCCTCCAGCCCAGATTCTGTTTAGAATTCCTTACTAATTGAAACTCCCAAAGTTACATTTTCTCTGTCCTGTCAATTCCTCAGAGGTATATTGTCTCTTTGTCTAAAACATATAAAACTTGCCTGCCTTGATCATTTCTTTAGGTCTCAATTCCATTACTGGGCTTCTGTGTGCATGTAATAAAATTCTGGGTTTTTTCCCCCCTCCCTTTTATTCTGTCTCATGTCAATTTAACTCTTAGTTCAGTTAGAAGGACCCTGAAGGGCAGAAGAAAAATTTCTTTCTCCTTTACAAGAGAAACTCAGACACTTTTAGACTACTACTTGAAGCACTGGAATGGAAGCTCTACGTAACAGAAGTTACGTCTGGGAGATGAGTCACATAATATTAAGCTACTGGCAGTATTTATCCTACGGTTATAACAGAGTAGTTAAAATAAAATAGTAGTATTACCATCTTGCATTTCTACATCATTTATATTTGAAATATTTAAGGCAGTTTGCTCATGTTTGAAGTCAGTTAATCTTTACAATTTTTCTCTTCAACACTGGAAGCTGTTATTTGTACTCAACTATATTTTGTAAAAGGAAAAAATGTGGCAGCCTCAATGAAACCAGAAGTATAACGTATACTTATTGCTTTATCCAGAAAAATTTTCCTTCTTTTATATATAGGATTAGGTTTATTTTATTGATAGAGAACAGAACATGAAACAAAAGAGGGAATTGGGAGACTATCCCACATAAGAATGTCCCCTGATCATTCTGGATATGCCTTTAAGAAAGCAAGACTCTTACCTAAATTGATCTTTTTGGAAAGGGAGAAACTACCCTGAACTTGTAGCCAAGGAACCTGGATTTTTATTTATACCTTTATATGCACTATTCTTGATTTTGGACAAGTCATCTAACATCTCTGGTTTTAAATCTATAAAATGAATATGCTACACTGTACTATAATTACTTTACAATATTGTTGGAATTACTTAAAGATTAACAGGACACAGATCCTACCCATAAAGAGTTTGTATGGAGCACTGGGTGTTATAAGTAAATAGTGAATCATGGAATGCTACATCAAAAACTAATGATGTACTGTATGGTGACTTACATAACATATAAAAAAAAATTCAAAAAGTTTGTATATAGAGGCATCACATTAACAATAAAACTTAATACAACATAACAAGCTGTGTAAACAAATGGTAGCATGACACCAACCTAAGAAAATCACAGTGGAGTTTCAAGTTGTTAAAGACAGAAGTCATTAACTCTACTGATGAGTCAGAGAAGTCAGAGAAGATTTTAAATAAGCGTTTAGTTTTCAGCAAGACTTAGAAGGGGGAAAAGAAAAAGATTTTCTTTTGACCTTTACATTCTCTATATATAGTATGTCTGGACTAAGACACTAAATCAAAATGTGGATCTCAATTATGGAAGTCTCATAACATTGTTAAAAAACACCATCCTTGGGGCGCCTGGGTGGCTCAGAGGGTTAAAGCCTCTGCCTTCGGCTCAGGTCATGATCCCGGGGTCCTGGGATTGAGCCCCACGTCGAGCTCTCTGCTCGGCGGGGAGCCTGCTTCCTCCTCTCTCTCTGCCTGCCTCTCTGCCTACCTGTGATCGGTCAAATAAATAAATAAATCTTTCGGTCAAATAAATAAATAAAATCTTAAAAAAAGAAAAAAAAAAACAAAACCCAAAAAACCAAAAACACCATCCTTTAACAAGATGGCCTCTGGACAAAAGTCAACATAGTATTTTTTATAGAAAGCACCAGGTTTGAAATTTTGATTTTTACCAGAGTGACCCTGGGTAAGTCACTTAACCTCTTCAGGCTTCACTTCCTTTCTCTGTAAAATAGGAATAAAACAGTACCTACTTCTGAAAATTAATATATATGAATCTTTTTGAAGTGCATTCTTCTTTAAGTTAAGGATACTGTCTGCTAAAGGAAAAATGCATCCAATTTTCATGATAAAACACAAGAACTTATTTTTAAAATTTCATTCATGTATTCAGAATTTTTTCTTTGTTAGTCAATTATTTTAAGAACTCCTGGCGACATTATTGATAAATTTTTACAAGAAAGAGGGTACATCTTTCATTCTTAATTTAACTAGGGGAAATGCAACACAAATATTAACATGTTTTTGTTTGTCTCAGACCCTGTCTTAATATTACAGATACCAAATATGATTACAAACAATAAAAATAAATAATAGGAGAAAGGACAAAAGCTGATAGAGAACTTTTTACCCAAGTAATAAGCTACAAAAATCTATAAACCTAACGTATAAACAATGATCTCTCTCCACTTAGGTAGGAGATAGCTTCACTGGTAGCCATTACTGAAGCACAGGAAGAATTTAAACGATGTATGCTGAGGTTGAAAAAGAGGGCAGAACACAAGAAGAATATATATCATCGTAGGCTAAAGGTTACAGGAAAAGCATGCAGGCAGCAAGAAATACAAAAATGATTCTGAATATATTTTCAGGAAAAACAGAAATAGTAGTCATGTAACCTTTTAAAAATAATTTTTGCAAAGGAAATATACCTTACATTTTCTCCAGCTAAAATGTTCCTTCCCCAAATATCACAGCTTGCCCCTTCACTTCAACTAGGTACGTGCTGAAATACTACCTCATCCACAGGTCCACTTTAATCACTCTAGCAATATAGCACCTACTCACTTGTTTCACCCTGCTAAAAAAAACCCCCACAATGGACTCATTTATGTTTAGGCCCCATGTCAGCAAACCAAGACTTAATACTTAACCTAACTGCAGTTTCAACCACCCCAAGAATGTAACCTTTAACCAATCAACATCGAATTTTCTGATTGGCAAAGAAATTTACTGGTAGACAACTTCTGTTGCCTTTAGGAGGGATATCTTATCTAAAATAATGCATTCTTTGTGAATAATTTATCTTTTTGTTCCTTCTGTACTTTTAAAAACTTTTCCTTTTCTGCAGCTTGAACAGAGCTCCTTTCTATTTGCTGAATGGGATGCTGCTGCCTGATTAATGAATCATTTGATAAAGCCAATTAGATCTTCAAATTTACTCAGCTGAGTATTTGTTAATTAAACAGATTTGTTGACAGTAGTTTGGGCCAAAGGAGACTTCTGGTGGCTTGAGGAACCATGAAAAAAATGTGTGGTACTCACAAACCCTTTGAGTTCACTGTCTTTCTTGCTGTTTCCAAGGGCTATGGGTAAGTTCCTTCTTGGTTCTGAGCTCTGTTCTGCTTTGAGCTCCCAATCTAATTGGCTTTCCTTTACAGGGCACATCAGTTAGAGCTGGCAGATGTATCCCAGTTAATCTAGCAGTTCTGCCTCCAGTCCAACTGACCTGGCAGATGATTCTGCCCAAAGCTAAGCCCCAAGTGCTTTAGTGGAAAACCCCAGTCCTCAATTCTATCTCCAGATTCCATGCAGGGAACTGCTGGCAGTTTAGTCCGTAGTTCCCCAGTTGTTTGGAGTCCTTCCTAGGAATCTAACACTGGGAACTGTTGGAGGCAACTGTAGTTCTGAATTTTGTCTGGAATCAGTCTGCAGTCCCCATCCCTTGGGTTTGCTGGTTTCTCCAGTCCAAGGTTCCAAGGGAATTGGTGGTGTGCATACGGCCTTCTCTTGGCCAAGGCACAGTAATATCTCCTGGTTACTGCTGATAGATTAAGCGCACGTTTGTCTTGTTTGGTGTAGGTAAAAAGCTATTGCTAACAGGGATCTCAAAGGCCAAAAGACCACAAAAATTGGTGGGTACATGTTGAGCATTTAAGAGCTGTTAGAGTGTTCATCTCTTTTTTTTTTTAAATTTTTTTTTTATTTCTTTTCAGCGTAACAGAATTCATAGTTTTCATCTCTTAACCCAAAGACTCCCATGTTAGCATGAGGTGGTCATAGAAGGGATTAGATTGACACTAAGTCGCTAAGAACCATTAGAAGGGATTAGATTGACACTTAAGACGCTAAGAACCATGGCCCCAGAAGCTATAAATTTATCTACAAAAATGGCAAAATCTTACTAAGTTTGTTTTGTGGCCTAAAGAACTTCACTTGGTAACTGTCAGGCTGAGGTCCTAAAGAACTTCACTTGGTAACTGTCAGGCTGAGGTCCTCAAGTTAAGGCTGGACAGAAATGTGACTTGCACTCCATTTGCAGTTTGGGTCTTACTGAACTGCCAGCCTTCTGGGAGAACTACAATCTGGAATTACAATGGCCATTATGAGGAACATTCTAATTAGATAAGATTATTTAAGAAGTGAAAGTAAAAAGCAAAAATCTTCTAAATTCCAAAAATGACTTTATTAAAAGTTTCACTGTAAAACGCTGGTAACAAATTAAAGACAAGAGGTACCTGATAGGAAAGACTACAAAAACTGCAAGACTGATGTAACTCCTGCTGATCCCCTCTGCCCCCCTTTGAATATTCATTCTAGCGACCCTCTGAATAATTTTCCTTCTCTGAAAATTGGACTACATGACTGTGAACAAAAGCCCACCAAGTTAATGGCCTTATGGACTCCCCCATATCTACCTTCAAAGGAGGGCCCATATGTACCTCTCCCAGAGTCAACTCTGAGGGTTTTTCTGGTGAACTGTGACATTATATCCTTAAACAGCCAAGGGAAAGCTAAGGTTAAAAGAAAGTATCCTTATCTTACAAGTTTTTTTCCCAAAACTAGAAATGTGACATGAGAGACAATTCAAAGTTCACCTATTCCTTTCATTGATCTCCAAACCTCCCATTTATCTCAACAGCTTTTAAATTACTGGTCTTGGGAAAACAGAGTCCTTCTTGGAGGAACTTGCACTCTTTCTTTGTGGTTGGAGATGAAAATATTAAAAGTACAAACCTCAGAGAAGTAATTCTTATCAGAAGTAGAATGAAAAAGAGGAAAGGTCATTTTAAATTCAGATAAATGAAAAATCATGTGTCTTTTCCGCAAATATTAGCAGAAAAAACAGGCTATCCGAGTAGGTAACCTTAACTTATTCTATCTACCAGGAAAACAGTTTGGGTCCAACTGTGCTTTTACAGACTAGTGAATATTGACTAGTTACATTACTGTAGTACCAGTCCTATGGCTAAAAAATTTGAAAACAGTAAGATCTCTGTTTACGTGCAGCATTTTCCAACTCAGGATGATATTGCTAAAATTTGTAAATAGCTCTACTTAATTGGCTTATTTAAATGCTTATTTTTAAATAAGCACTTATAAATTACTTTTAAATCTCAGAAATATAATAGAAACTAACACAAATGTTTTCAGGTTCATGCGATTATAAGATATTTGGTATTGAAGCTAGTTTAAGTTTGCTGGTTTGATTAAAATACATGTTTTAAAGTTACAAACATTGAATATAATACAGACATAACTTCTTACTCTTTCTGGGTTTATTAGTCAAATAAATGTTATCTCTGTTGCAAAATTTGTCAGCAAAAGATAACAGAATAATGGCTGACTTTGTCTAATGCCTCTTAAGTCTTCATGGGTAATCTCAAAATAATTACCGAGGATAAGTAAATTAAATAGATATGGATGATAAAGTTTTTAAGTGAACTTTTTAGCAATAATTATGTTTTATAAAGCATATGTACTTAAAAATAGCTTCTGAAATCTTTGGTAACTTGAAATTTTTAAGTTTTGTTAAGTGAAGTTAAATAAAGGAAAAATACCAAATATCCAGATCATTTTCAGTTGAAATAAGGTTAATCTTAAGATAAAATAATATTAATCACTAAACATAAGCTTACCCACTTTTTGCTCCCTTTTACATAGGAACTAAAGACATTTGTATCTATTAGTAAACATGTTTAATGCCATGCTAAGAAATTTCCTAAGAAAAAAAGCACATATCTAGAAATCATAAAAAGTATAAATCTGCCAAATTTGCAGAATGCTAATGTAAAAGACAGTTCGCAGTTGTTTACTCCTTAGTTAAGGTTTCTGAGGGCTACGAATTCAAATAAATACATGTGATTAAAGCTACCAGAACATCTCTATATGCAAAAAAAAAAAAAAAAAAAAAGTAGAACAGATGTTCTTCTGATTTGGAATCATTAAGAAAAAAGACTGCCCTTAAATCTGCCCCTATACTAGGTCCTTCTCACTACTCAGATAAGGGTCACATTTCAGAGACTTAAATCTTGGATATGCATCTCACTACTAAAGAAGTCTCCACCTGACATGCGGTCCTGTACAGATGTTGGAAACTCCAAATCAAACTGATGAGGAAGTGAAGTGGCTCTTGCTTCCTCCCAAGATGACAGATCAAGAGTTCTGTTTACCTAAACAGGTGAGTTCTTCTTTCCTTTCTGTCCTTTGTTCTGGCACCGGTCTCAAAAGATAATGCCATCATCCCTGTCTCCCAGGCCATTGCTAATGAGAACAAGTTTGCCTTTCAGGTATTGGATCTGTCATCAAAAACCTGTCAATTAACAGAGCCAGCTTAGTGGAAGTAGTTTGTACTCCGACAGGGTTTATTGTTGTCTGTGATGGTTATCTTCTCCTTGGGCCTGTGAATACCAAGATGGCTGTGCATAACCAGGTTTTCTAACTGCGCCCTAAATAGTAACATCTCATGGTTCGACTCTGCTGAATTTACATCATCAAGGTAGAAAGGAACTATAAGAAGTATTCATGATTCAGGATTTGCTTCCTTTGGTGGGGCTATACTACCCTGATTAGGAGTAAATATAAATCAGAATATGATCAGCAGCCTCTCCTTAACTCACAGACTTAACAGAATCCATTGCTAAGACAATAGCTGCCCAACAAAGATCCTTAGACTCTCTGTCTAAAGTGTTATCATGTATGTTAAGGCTGCAAATCAGCAAACCAAGGCTCAATGCTTGAACAAACTACAGTTTCAATCCTACCCACCCCTGCCAGGGATATAACCTTTAACCTATAACCAGTCAACATGGGATTTCTTGGTCAGCACTACAAAATTCAACTGATAGGCCCCTTCAGCTCCTCTTAGGAGGGGATCATACCTAAAACAATATATTCTTTGTTAGTAATTTCCTTTTTTCTGTTCTGCCTTTAAAAACCTTTCATTTTTCGGGGCACACGGGTGGCTTAGTGAGTTTAGCCTCTAGCTTTGGCTCTGGTCATGATCTCAGGGTCCTGGGATCAAGCCTGGCATCGGGCTCTCTGCTCGGCAGGGAGCCTGCTTCCCCCTCTCTCTCTGCCTGCCTCTCTGCCTACTTGTGATCTCTCTCTCTCTGTCAAATAAATAATATCTTAAAAAAATAAAATAAAAACCTTTTATTTTCTACAGCTCAAATTCTTTTTTCTTTGTTAGATGGGATGCTGCCCAAATGTTTACAAAACCAACTAGATCTTCAATTTACTTAGCTGAATTTTTGTTATTTAACAATTTTCTCCTCACCTTAGCTTTGTTCTTCTCTGGATCACTTAACACCTCTCTGAAATATGGCAAATTTATTATTGAGCTCCCACTATACTAGAATGGAACCTCCGAGTATATACTTTGTTTGATTTGTTGCCATGACCAGAGAGCATATTAAAAACTTGGAAGAAAAATGGAAAAAATCAGATGTCCCAAATAGGCAGGGAAATGATGTGACTGAACAAATGTTAAAGGGAATTTTTAAAAGTCAATTTTCTTGGGACACCTGGGTAGCTCAGTTGGTTAAGCAACTGCCATTGGCTCAGATCATGATCCTGGAGTCTCGGGATTGAGTCCCACGTTGGGCTCCCTGCTTGGCGGGAAGTCTGCTTCTCTCTCTGACCTCTCTCCTCTCATGCTCTCTTTCAAATAAATAAATAAAATCTTTAAAAAAAAGTTGATTTTCTTTATCATTTAGATGAAACATGTTACAAAACTCATGTTGCTTAAAGAGAACAGAGGGGGCAGGATAAAATTTTGATGCAGATTATATCAATAAAATGATGTTACATATGAAAATAAGATTATTAGCGAAGACTAGGCTCATAAGGAACAAACAGAGCTTGTCAAAGTACTATTGGTTTTCAAGGATTTACAGAATGAATATTTGTGGTAAAGGACTTAAAAATTCTAGGAAAGAAATGCCACCTCAATATTCATTTTTTAAAATTGAGGTATAATTGACATAACATGATGCTAATTTCAGGTATATAATATAATGATTTGATATTTGTATATATAATGAAATTGATCACCACAGTAAGTCTAGCTTATATCTGTCACCATACATGGTGGCAATTTTTTTTCTTATGATGAGGATGTTTACTATCTTTTCTCTTGGCAACATGCAAATGTGAGATACAATATTATTAGCTACAATCAACATGATCATAATTCTAATAAACTAAAGGAGGATGCAGGAGAACTTACTGTTTTTAATAACCATCTTAAAAAGTTGGGACATAGCTAAATGTTACTGAAGTTCAATAATTTGATTATAGAAAATCAAGCATACTAATGTTTTTTAATAATTTCTTCAACAATTTATAGAGCTCATTATAAAACTTACAGAGAGCTAAGTGCTAAAATAAAATGTAAGGTTAAATCATTATAGTCTATGTGAGCAGTGTAGGTAACTGCTGAATCAGGCAATTAGGCTTAGCAAGTGACACCAAATCAGGTGTCACTTCACTAGAACATTATGACTGAGAAAGGTCAGAGTCAAAGACCCTGCTGAACATGCATTTCTACAAATAGCAATTCAAATAAACTATTGTAATTGTAAAACAGCCCAAGGCTCCTGGCATCTTTGAAATGCCCCTAGGCAAAAGCTACTGCAGGTCAATAAAAATAATTTCTAGTTTAGCCTCTAGGCAATGATGAGCAGCCTCCAGACAGAATCTGTTCTCCAGGGCATGTAATAGAAGTTTATCTGCTCTTCCCCAAATTTAGAAGCTTCAGGATAGACTTCCAGCTCCCCCTTCTGAAATATGACTCCGGACCCTCACACTACAAGGCTGCTCACACAGACACAGGTGTCATAAACTGCATCTGAATTGGTGCCACTGTGTGCTTATCTCTTGGCTTTTCCAATTCAAATGTCTTCCATTTATTTAGACTTCTGTTGCTCTAAAGTGCTTTCCACTTTGTAAAAAGGCAAATAGGAATGCATTCCCAGGAGTAAGGCAGCAAGCATCCTTTATACAAATTACTTAGTGCTGCTAAAACAACACAAAACCACCTTTGTCAAATACACAATCATCCCCTAGCCCCTAATTTATTTATGATAAGAACAGTTTCACAACAACCATAAAGTGAAGTTTTAGAAGAGGGAAAATACAGACCCATCCTACCATAAGTCATTTTTTAATTGTTAATCACGTATAAATGTTTGTTATACCCTTTTCCATTTATTATTTTGCAAATATTTTTCTATAATTTTAGATACAATTATACTTCATTAGAACATTAACATGCCATTATATTAATGCCACATTTTATTTTTTTATGATTTTATTTTAGAGAGAGAGAGACAGACAGTGTGAGCAGGAGGGGCAGAAGGAGAGAGAGACTCTCAAGCAGACTCCACACTGAGGGTGAAGCCCAATGAGGGGCTCGATCCCAGGACCCTGAGATCATGAACTGACCCGAAACCAAGAGTCAGACAGACGCTTAAAACAACTGCACCACCCAGGCAGCCCATAATGTCACATTTTAAATAACATGTTTTAACATAAAATAATGATTTTCCCTGAAAATGTAAGTCATGCTTGTCCAGTATCAGTAGCAAAAATACAAAAGTAAAAAATAAGGAAAAAAAAGAGAGAAAAAGCACACACACAAAAACTATAAAATCACCAATCTAACCAGAGACTACCATTATTGACATTTTGGTATATTACCTTCTAATAATTTTACCATGCACAACATGTGTCACACAACTGGGATATTATACTTATTTTTAAAACACTTCTGCTTGTTGGGTCGGTGGCTCCGGGAATGCAGGAGGAACAATAGAAATGACCGCCGGGGCCACCATCTTCCAGCCCCCTCCCCCCTCTTCCTCAACCCTTGACTTTCCCGCCAAAAGGATGTATGCCCAGGTCACATCTCCATGGGTAACCCATACCTATGCAGGAAACAGAAGTATCAGGACCCCCCAACCCATACCTTCCGATCACCAAATACCCTACCATATATGGATATGAGCCCATGCCTTGCCTTGCCCCAATAAAAGACCCCCACCTACTCCCTCCCAGTGCGACTTCCCGACTTCCCCCACTCCACTTTCCAGAGTCGGGGAACCTCGCCCAAGGGTGCCCACCTCCTCCCTGTGCAACTTTCCTGGCTCCCCTTCTCCTGAGCCTTGAAACTTCGTCGGAGAATGCCTTTAATAAATCTTGCCTTGTGCCTACCTTGCCTGGTGTTGTGTTTACCTCACCTGCGAAACTTTATACTGCTAAGACTACATATGTTGTTTAAAAAAATGACATCAAAGAAAGACAGTACTGTTCTTCCTATTTTACTCAATGAATCTTTCATTGGCCATGGAATTTCAGAGATGATGATGATGATGTTATTCAGTAGCAAAAGTAACAATTAGGTTCTTAAAATAACAGTTAGGTTCTTTCCACGTGCAAAGCACCCTAACAGGCATTAGCTTCATTTGATCCTTCTCACCTTTAGGCTTTGTATGACCTACTTCCTTGCTAGAATACTTGTATCCATGATCTTTGTGTGCAAAGATTTTATGGGCTTCCTTTTATGATTCAGCTCCTAGCTGAAAGACACCTATACAGGTATATCCACTCCTTTTCCTTATTCCCCATCAAGAGTAAGTGTACTGGCACACAGCTGGTGCTCAAAAGAATTTTTTTAAATGAATTAATGAAAGAGGAGAAATAAAAACAGGAGAGTAGGAAGATTCTGAGCTCACCTCCACACAGACACACTAAATCTACAAATACATAAGAACTTTCTTTGAGAATGACCTGACCCTAGGGAAATAGTTCTTTCACAACCACAGATATAAAGAAAAAGCCATATTAAAACAAGTTGAAGGGGCAGAGATGTTGTCTAGTGAGGATGAACAATTCCAGTGCCGTGACCCACAAGCAGGAAAGATATCACAAATGAGAAGATCCCATCTGAGGAGCAAGGAGTTCTGGCCCCACATTGGGTGCACCCCTGGGAACTTGCACCAGAAAGTCGAGTTGCCATAATATCTGGCTTTGAAAACCAGTGAGTCTTTAACTGCAGAACGGGACAGATATAGAAAACCAAGACTCTGTTCTTAAAGGGCTTATATACAAACTCATTTGTTCTTGTTCTGAGACCCAGCACAGAGACAGCAGTTTGAGAAACGACGAGGTCATATGAAGTCATAAGTAAAGGGGGCACTTAACCAATTTTTGGGTGTCTGCCAAAACAGGAAGGATCTCTAGGAACTTTCTCTGGGACTGGAGGTAGGTACCAGTTTTTATTACTCTCCTTCTATGCTGCTGGGTAGGCAAAGGCAAGCATCATTTAAACATTTTCATCTACTTTGCTAGCAATACTTGTCCTGTCTGGGTGTTCCTCTATAGACCTGCCCCACCCAACCTGCCCATTCAGGCGGGTACCCCTACAAGTTGGGCCCAATATTGCCACAAGCATCAGGCAGCCTTGGCTGGAAAGCAATCCTCCCACCCCCAAACTGACTGTCCCACAATACCTAGCAAGCAGCCTCAGTCATAACCTGTGTCCCCCAATTAAAGCAGCTCCCACCCTACCACACCTGAAAGGTAGGTTTGGAGGGACCAGTGCTGACAGTTGCTGGGCTTGGCATGAGCAAAACTAGGGGCTACCCTGCCCATCAGTGGGCCCACAAAAGTCACTGCTCAAACACAACAGAAGAGTACATGCAATGAATACAGTAGACTCCCCCATACTGGCTGGTTCCGGTGACCAGGAGGGATAACACCAAAGGACCATTCTACATAGGCCAATATCTTCAAGATCAGAAGACATAGCTGACCTACCTAATAGATAAAAACAAACACAGGAAGTCAGAAAAAAATGAGGAGGCAGAGAAACATGTTCTAAACAACAGAACAAGGAAAACCCCTAGAAAAATAACTAAACAAAATGGAGATAAGCAATCTACCTGACAAGGAGTTCATGGTAATGGTCACAAAGATGCTAACTGAACTCAGGGTAAGAATGGATGAACAATGAGAAATTTTAAAAAGTGTTAGAACAGCCATACAGAATGATTCAGAACTGAAGAATATAGCTGAAATGAAAAACACACTACATGGAATCAGCTTAAGGGCCTGCAGGAACAACTTCAAGCATAAAACATTCACATTATACAGGTCCCAGAAGGGAGAAGAGAGAGAGAAAAGGGACAGAAAACATATTTCAGGAAAAAATAGTGGCAAACTTCCCCAACCAGGGGAAGGATAGACATCCAGATTCAGCAAGAATAGAGAACCCCAAACAAGACAAACACAAAGAGGTTCACACAAAAACAGATTATAGTTCAAATGTCACAAATTAAAGATAAAGACAGAATTTTTAAAGTGGCAAGATAAAGCCAGATAGTTATACATAAGGGGACACTAATAAGACTATCATCCTTGAAGGACAGAGAAACTTTATAGGCCAGAAGGGGGTGGCATCATATATTTAAATTGTTAAAAGGGAAAAAAAACAAAAACAAAAAACAAAAACCTACAACCAAGAATAAATCTACCCAAAAAAGTTATCATTCAGAAATGAGGGAGTTTCCCAGATAAATAAAGGAGTTCATTGAAACTAAACTAGACTTATAAAAAATTTAAAGTGACTTTTTACATTTTTTAAAAAGATTTTATTTATTTATTTGACAGACAGAGATCACAAGTAGGCAGAGAGGCAGGCAGAGACAGAAAGAGGGGGGAAGCAGGCTCCCTGCTAAGCAGAAAGCCCAGTGCGGGGTTTGATCACAGGACCCTGGGATCATGACCTGAGTCTAAGGCAGAGGCTTTTACCCACTGAGCCACCCAGGCGCCCCTAAAGTGACTTTTTTAATTGGAAAAGTAAAAGCCATAACTAGCACTAAAAAATTGTAAGAGAAAAAAATCTCACTGGTTAAAGCAAACAAATAGTAAAGGCAGTGAATAAACTACTTGCAAACTACTATGAAGGTTAAAGGGATACTGATAAAATCAATTACATCTATAATAATTGGTTAAATGATACACAAAATAAAAAGATGTAAAATAACACATCAAAACATAAAACGTGGGCAGCAGAACAACAACATAGTACTTTTAGAATAAATTTCAATTTAAGCAAACATCAAAATAGACTTGTTGTATATGAGTCACATGGTAACTACAAATCAAAAAGCGATGTTAGGTAAACGAAAAATGAAAGGAATACAAATGTAACACTAAAGAAAGGAAAAGAAGAAGAAAAAATGAACACAGAAGAATGACAATAACAGGGGTGCCTGGGTGGCTCAGTGGGTTAAAGCCTCTGCCTTAGGCTCAGGTCATGATCCCAGGGTCCTGGGATCAAGCCCCACATCCCATCCGGCTCTCTGCTCAGTGGGGAGCCTGGTTCCTCCTCTCTCTCTGCCTGCCTCTCTGCCTACTTGTGATCTCTGTCTGTCAAATAAATAAATAAAAATCTTTTAAAAAAAAAAAGAGTCTTTCTCTTATAGGATGAAACAACTGGCTTATGGAAATAAGAAAACTGTTTTGATTTTATTATCTTTTAATAAGTGTCACTGTTCGTAATGTTACACAATAGCAAAGAATTCTGCCTGCATTGCCATTATAAAACTCTATTTTCAGTATGTGTGACTCAGAATAACATCTACTCTCTCAAATTTGATATGTGGGACTAAATTTTCAATACTTTTACTGACAGGCAAGTGTGTAAATCCCTTTGAAGTGAGTGAACCTCACTAACCTTCTCAAGATGCTACTGAATACTCCTTATATACGAAGTATTTAAAACAAGATTAAAAATATGAACCCAATGTGGTTCTTACCTCCTTACAAAGCAATCCACATCTCATATTTGAAATTAGAAACAAATCTAGGTGGGTAAAGTCACTGAAGAATCTATTCTAGAAATGCAATGCAATTAAAGTATTATTGAAGTGGGGCGCCAGGGTGGCTTAGTGGGTTAAAGCCTCTGCTTTCTGCTCAGGTCATGATCTCAGGGTCCTGGGATCGAGCCCCACATCGGGCTCTCTGCTCAGTGGGGAGCCTGCTTCCTCTTCTCTCTCTGCGTAAAATCTTTTAAAAAAAAAGTATTATTAAAGCAATACGTCCACACAATTTGCCACCTTGGTTCACTTCTTCACAAGTCTTCCAATCCCATTTTCCAAAACAAACCACTTTTTAACATTTGAGCTATTTCTCTGGGTACCTAATTTCTATTATATCCCTAAACAAGGTGCTGTCATAATAGACAGACTGTAAAATTCTCCACTGATTTTTTTTGCTGCAAGATGAGGGTTTAGCAAAATTAACCACTTCATTCCATCTTCTCTATATATTTGTATGGCTTTTATTTGCACCTCAGTGGTTTAAAAGCACATGCTTTGATTACTTTGTTTCCTCAATATAGGCAGTCTCTTTCAATTTTCTATAAGAGCAAAATAATGGCTCTCCCTGGATTCCTTTGGCTCTCCTCTCTACTTTTACCCCACCTTCTTTCATGTGTACTCTTACAGAGTCAAGGTGGACAATATTTACATTACATCTACTATGCAACCATAATTAACTCTTTTCCATTTCTAGATGTAAAGGACAACCAAAATTCTATTACTGTGGTGAAGTTCTAAAATGTTATATTGTAGTGATGGTGATTACTAATTTTGGGGTTTTTTTGGCTTTTCCAACTGTTCTTTTTCTCAGATTTCAAGAAAAAAAAATCCTCCACTCTTTCTAAAGTTCCCATACAATCATGTGTTCTATCAAGTTTTTAAAAACGATAAAATATTTATGCATCTAAACTTCATCAAGAGCAATAAAGCAAACATACACCATCACCTAATTTTTTTTTTTAAAGATTTTGTTTATTTATTTGACAGAGAGATAGAGATCACAAGTAGGCAGAGCGGCAGGCAGAGGGAAGAGGAGAAGCAGGCTCTCCGCTGAGCAGGGAGCCCGATATGGGGCTCGATCCCAGGACCCTGGGATCATGACCTGAGCCAAAGGCAGCAGCTTAACCAACTGAGTCACCCTGGCACCCATCACCTAATTTAAAAAAAAAAAATGATCAGTATAGTTGAACTGCTGTGTACTCCTCACTGACTCTCCCCTCTGCCAGAGGTAACCACTATTCCATATGTAATTATTTCTATGTGTGAAGGTATTCCTATTAAAAACAGTGTTGTTTTACATGCTTTAGAATCTTAGGGGAAGGGAGGGAAAAATAAAATAAGATTAAATCAGAGAGAGAGACAAACCGTAAGAGTTTTTTTTTAAAAAAAGATTTATTTATTTCAGAGGGTGAGAGAGAGAGTGTGTGAGAGAGAGAGCACAAGCAGGGTGGAGAGACAGAGGGAAAGGGAGAAGCAGACTCTCCTCTGAGCAGGGAGCCCAATGCAGGGCTCCATCCCAGGACCCTGCTATCATGACCTGGGCCAAAGGCAGACACTTAACTGACTGAGATACCCAGGTGCCCTACCATAAGAGACTCTTAGCTATAGGAAACAAACTAAGGGTTACTGGAGGGGAGAGGAATGGGGTAACTGTGTGAGGGGCATTAAGGAGAGCATGTGATGTAATGAGGACTGGGTGTTACATACAACTGAGCAACCACTGAACTCTACCTCTGAAACTAAGAATACACTATATGTTAATTAACTGAATTTAAATACAATTAAAAAAGAACTTTTTTTTTTCATTTCACATCATGCTTGTGAGAGCCATGATGTTGATACATGGAACTCTTGTTCCTTCCTTTTTGCTACATAGTTTTTTTGTTATATGAATTCTTTATTAAACCCATCCAATCCCTTATTAAGGTCTATTTTGGTTATTTCATTCTCAACTATTATAATGTTGCCAAGAAATTTTCCTTCATAAAACTGCAAGAGTTTTTGGGGCACCTGGGTGGCTCAGTCAGTTAGGCAACTGCCTTCCCAGGGGTTGAGCCCTGCATTGGGCTCCTTATTTACCAGGGAGCCTGCTTGAGCCTGCCTCTCCCTCTCTCCTCTTCTCGCTTTGCCTCTGCCTGCTGCTCCCCAACTTGTGCTCTCACTCTCTCTGTCAAATAAATAAAGTATTTAAAAAAAAAACAAAACCTGCCAGAGTTTTTGTAGATACGTACCTAAGTAGGATTGAACTGACTGGTTGAAGTATTTTCAACTCTACTGATGATTGCCAACTGTCTTCCAAAGGAGTGATACCACTGATACACTCACAGGGTAGGAGAGAGCTCCTTGCTCTAAATGCTTGCCAACATGTTATCATTCTTTCAAATTCTTGCCAATGACATTGGTATGTGAAATATATGAAATGATGTAACATTATGTGTTTAATATGAATATCATTGATTACTGCTGAAGTTGGGTAGCTCTTCATATATTTTTTGATCATCTGAATTTCTCTTTCTGTGGATGATATATGTTTATATTGTTGCTCATTATTCCATTGGGCTGCCTTTTCTAACTAAAGATTTCTTTAAATGGGTATTATGGATGGTAATCCTGCCAATGTGCTACAAGTATCTTCTCCCAATCTGTGGACTATCTTTTAATTTTTTAAAAAAGGATTTTAATACAAAAAAGTCTACTTTTAATGTAATCACATGTATCAACATATTTCACTGTTTTTGCTTTTCTAAATCTTAAGAAATCTTTCTCTACCCAAAGATAATAAAAGACATTGTTCCACAGTTTCTCCTAAAAATTTTAGAATTTATCTCGTTTTTACTTTTAATTTACCTGGAACTGATTTTCCTGGTGGGACTGATGTGGAGAATACACACACACACCCACCCACACACACACCCTACCATACCCCACATGAACACATATCACATGCCCTCCTACTACACACACCATACCCCCCTACATATCACATCCAAATACTTGAACCCCCATACTTTAACCATTTACTGAAGCATTTCTGATGTCCCTAATTATCTGAAATACTTCTTATGGCATCTTCCAAGTTATAAACCATGGATACTGCTGCTCCTGGGCTCTCTTCAATTTCACTGGTCCTATCAATGTCTTGTTATCTGAGAAAATGTAAGCACGGTCTCAGTAGCACTTCTTCTAGTCGATTTTGAACATCATGTATGGTACCTTAGCTAACTATGTATTTAAAAATTTGTACTATGGATGATAGATTATAATTACTCTCTACAAATTATACCTGGATGTAAGCTACTTAGGAGAGAAGCTATGTTTAACATAAATCTTTATACATACATGGTCTTAGGTACTCAAGAAGTGCTTAATTCACGTAGGGGAAAAAATCATTACTTGCTCCTCACCTTATGTAGGCTGTGGTAATAAAAACTAGACAACCACTTTACTTCTTTCCACATCGATACCACTAAAATACAAAGTCAGCAGTAAGTATGATCTTATTCATCTGCCTGCCCCCATCTCTTGTGTGCTACCTTAGTCTAAATGAAGGACAGAGATTGGGGGTCACAATCTCAAAAGAATATGGGGCCAGAAAAGTAGCAATTATTGTGAAACCATGGTCAACAAGGAAATGCCTAACAAAATTCATGCAATTCAAAATATACAAAAGGACTGTGTTGGCCAAGGAATAGAAATGCTCAGCCTGCACAGGCTCCAGTTTGAGACCTCTTGTCATTTAAATACACGCTACATAGTGACAGACTGTCCCCAACACAAAAAATGCAGAACTTAAATGTTTCATAGGCATTATTTTCTTTTGGGCACATCTTTACTATGTTGAATTTCTCTACCTCTGAACATAGTATGCCTCTCCATTTACTTAGTTCTTTGATTATTTACATCACAATATTGTAATATTCAGCACACAAATACTGTACATGTTTTAAATGCATACCTAAGTGGCTCGGTCCGCTTGGGTTGCCTTAACAAATTATCACAGACTGTGTGGCTTAAAGAATAGGAATTTATTTTCTCACAGTTCCGAAGCCTGGAAGTGTGAGATCAGTGTTCAGCATGGTTGGGTTCTACTAAGAGCTCTCTTCAAGTACTCACATGGCATTTCCTCAGTGCACGCATGTGGAGACTGAGAGAAAGAGATCTTCCTTTTCTTTTAAGACCACCAATCCTACTGGATTAGGATTCTAACTTTATGATGTCATTTAACCTCAATTTCTAAAAGCCCTATCTCCTAAAGTCACATTTGGGGTAAGGGCTTCAATGTGTGAATTTTGTTGGGGGGGGGCACAATTCAATCTATCACAATAAGTAATACATTTTTTTAAAGTAATTATAAATGGAATTGCATTTTTAATTTGGTTTCCACATATTGTTAGTATGTAGAAAAGGATATATTTTATTGTGTAGATCTTTTAATCTGCAACAAGAATGAACTCACATTAAATACTATGATTTTTCTTTTGCACTTTTTGGTAGGTTCCCTTGGAAGTTTATATATAGACAATCATGTCATCCGTGAACAGAGACAGTTTTATTTTTCCAACTAATTTTCTAATTTTTTCCTTTATCTTGCCTTACTGCACTGGCAGAACTGCAGTATTATGTTGAGTAAAAGTGGTAAGCGTATCAGTCCCTTCCCAATCTCAGGGGGAAAGCATTCAGTCCTTCATTAGTAAGTATGATGCTGGAAATAGGATTTTGGTATATGCTCTTTACCAACTTCAGGTAATCCTATTATTAACAAGAGTCTTCTTTTGTTCAGCTACAGTTAAAAATGAAATATATTTGACATGTCACATTATGTAAATTTTAGGTATACAACATGTTGACTTGATATATTTATATATTGTGATGTGATTGCCACTGTAGCAATAGCACCGCTATCATGTCAATCACTGTCATTTCCTTTTTGTGGTGCAAACAAAAGATCTAGTCTCTTAGCAAGTTTGAGGACTATAATACAATACTGTGTCTCTTTCACTATACTTGCTTTTGATCTCTAGGCCATACATTTTTTTTATTCTTCCACGTTTTATTTAAATTCAAGTTAGTTAATATAGAGTGTAGCATTGGTTTCAGGAGTAGTTTTTAGTGATTTGTCACTTACATATAATACCCACTGCTCATCACAACAAGGGTCCTCTTTAGTTCCTATCACCCATTTTGCCCATTCCCTACCCACAAGCCCCCCTCCAGCAAACCTGTTTGTTTTCTATAGTTAAGAGTCTCTTATGGTTTGCCTGCCTCTCTATTTTTATCTTCCCGTATTTTTCCTATCCATACATTCTGTTCATTTGCATTGCTTCTTAAATTCCACATATGAGTGAAATCAAATGGTATTTGTCTTTCTCTGACTGACTGAAACCACTTAGTAGAATACACTCTAGTTCCATCCACATTGTTACAAAAGGCAAGATTTCATTCATTCTGATGGCTGAGTAATATTCCTTTGTATGCATATACACATATTCTTTATCCATTCATCAGTCTACGGATACTTGGCACTTTCCATCGTTTGGCTATTGTTCATTATTTTTCCCAAAACATAGGGGTGCATGCACCCCTTCAAATCTATACTTTTGTACCCTTTGGGTAAATACCTAGTAGTGCAATTGCTGGGTCATAGGGTAATTCTATTTTTAACATTTTGAGGAACTTCCATACTATTTTCCCAATTGACTGAACCAGTTTGCATTCCCCATATAGTCCAAGAGGGGTCTTATCTGCATTCTCACTAACATCTGTTGTTTCCTGTGTTGTTACTTTTAGCTATTCTGACAGGTGTGAAGTGATATTTCATTGTGGTTTCAATTTGTATTTCCCTGATGATGAGTGATATTGGGCATCTTTTCATGTGTCTGTTAGCCATCTGGATGTCATCTTTGGAAAATGTCTATTCATGTCTTCTGCCCATTTCTTAACTGGGTTATTTGTTTTTTTGGTGTTGAGTTTGACAAGTTCTTAATAGATTTTGGGTATTAACTCTTTATCAGATATATCATTTGCAAGTATCTTCTCCCATTCCGTAGGCTGTTTTATAGTTCTGTTGATTGTTTCCTTAGCTGTGCAGAAGTTTTTATCATTTTTTAGAAGATTTTATTTATTTATTGAGAGAGAAAGCATGCACATGAGCAGGGGGAGGGGCAGAGGGGCAGGGAGAAGCAGATGCTGCACTGAGCAGGGAGCCTGATGCAGGGCTTGACCCCAGGACTCTGAGATCATGACCTGAGCCAAAGGCAGATGCTTAACCTACAGAGTCACTCAGGTGCCCCAACAAATAGTGTCTAGTAAGAAGTTGCTACAGCCAAGGTCAAAGAGGTTTCTATCTGTGTTCTCCTGTAGGATTTTGAGGGTTTCCTGTCTCACATTTAGGTCTTTCATCTACTTTGAAATTGTTTTTGTGTGTGGTGTAAGACAGTGGTCCAGTTTCATACTTTTGCATGTTATTGTCCAATCTTCCCAAAACCATTACTGAAGAGACTGTCTTTTTTTCCATTGGATATTCTTTCCTGCTTTGTCGAAATTAGTTGACCACAGAGTTGAGGGTACATTTCTGGGTTCTGTATTCTGTACCATTTCTCTGTTCTGTTTTTGTGCCAGTACCATACTGTCTTGATGATTATAGCTTTGTAATATATCTTGAAGTTCAGTATTGTGATGCTACCAGGTGTGGTTTTCTTTTTCAACCATGACTACTTTAGATGCATCCCAAAAGTTTGGGACTGTCATGTATTCATTTTCATTCTTCCATGTATTTCTTAATTTCTTTAATTTCTTGGTTAGCTCATTCATTCTTTAGTAGAATATTCTTTAGCCTCCATGTATTTGTGGTCTTTCCAAATTTTTCTTGTGGTTGACTTCAAGTTTCACAGCATTGTGGTCTGAAAATATGTATGGTATAATCTCAATCTTTTTGTATTGGTTGAGGCCTGATTTGTGACCTAGTATGTGACCTGTTCTGGAGAATGTTCTTTGTGTACTTGGAAAGAACCTGTATTCTGCTGCTTTAATATGAAATGCTCTGAATATATCTGTGAAGTCTATCTGGTCCAGTGTGTCATTCAAAGCCCTTTTTCTTTGTTGATTTTCTGCTTAGATGATTTGTTCAATTGCTGTGAGTGGGGTGTTAAAACTCCCTACTGTCATTGTATTATTATCAGTTGAGCTTCCTTGTCATTAATTGCTTTATATATTTGTCTGCCCAGAAGCTGGGGGCATAAATATTTGCAACTGTTAGATATTCTTGTTGGATAGACCCTTTTATTATGATACACTGTCCCACTTCATCTCTTATTACAGTCTTTAAAGTGTTGTTTGTCTGACATCAGTATGGCTACTCCAGCTTTCTTTTGATGTTATTAAAGTGATAAATGGTTCTCCATCCCCTCACTTTGAATCTGGAGATGTCTATGGGTCTAAAGTCCATCTTGGCGCATCTGTTTAGTTATTGTTGGAATGCAGTTGTGTAGCAGTATCATCAATAGTTTTAGAGAAGATTTCTGCCAGTTGATTACAAATTGAATGCATAAACATGCATTTTGTTGTGGTGAGATCATTAAATTATTTTAAAGAGGACAATAAATCCTCACACTTTGGAAACCTGTAAAGGATCTTCAATGGAATTATAAATGGTTTGTTTAAAAAAATTCATCTTGTGTAAGCAGTGTATCAATAAGTCTCGTTTTTTTTAACCCATTCTGATACCCTATGTCTTTGTTTTGGAGCACTGAGTCCATGTACATTCAGAATAATATTGATAGATATGAATTTAGAGCCATTGTATTTCCTGTCAAGTTGCTCTTCTTATAGATTGTCTCTGTTCCTTTCTAGTCTTTGTTGTTTTGGTCTCTTTTTCCTGCTTAAAGGGTTTCCTTTAATATTTCTTGCAAGGTGGTTTAGAATTCATGAACTCCTATAGTTTTTGCTTGTCTTGGAAACTCTTTATCTCTCCTTCTATTCTGAATGATGGCCTTGCAAGATAAAGTTGTTATTGTTATTTTTTTTTAAGATTTTATTTATTCATTTGAGAGAGAGAGAGAGAGCACAAGCAGGGGTAGAGGGAGAAGCAGACTCCCCTGCTGAGCCCAGGACCCTGAGATCATGACCTGAGCCGAGGGCAGACGCTTAACCAACTGAGCCACCCAGACACCTCTGGATAAAGTATTCTTGGCTACATATTTTTCCCTGCCCTCTCTTCTGGCCTTCTAAGTTTCAGTGGCCAGGTCTGCTGCTAACCTTATGCATCTACCCTTGTAGGTAAAGTATTTTTTTGTCCCTAGCTGCTTTCAGAATTCTCTTTATATTTTGCAAGTTTCACCATAATACTTAAGGGCCTATTTAGCCAGAGCGATTCCATCTGGTTAAACAATGACTTTGTTGTTTATACAGTAAACCTTAAACTGTCCCTGTCCCATCCTTCCCCCAGGGGACTTACTTAAAAACAAGTCCTGGAAACCAGTCCCAGGTAACAAAGCCCAACTACAAGGGTGGGTCAGGCCAGGTGGAGGTATCCAATCAGTGGGAGGTGCATACTGTCTCCCTAGCTACCAAAGAGTATGGGCACCGCCCTTTGGGTGCCCTTTGGGCACCAATTCTGACCAAGGTGATAGGCAAGTTCAAATATCTACTATAGGGTAAACTGTAATTCAACTGGTCACTTATGTGTGACCTAGCATGACTGTGCAGCTTTCTCTGTGTGTTACAATCTCATTGGCCACCTGTGCGTGGCCAGGCCCAACCACATGGCCTTTGCCCTTAAAAGCTAGTCTGTAAGGCAGAGAGAGGTCGCCCTCTCTGTAAGGGGCACGGCCCCGAACAGTTGGTTTGATTCTCGATGCTTGGCATGAAATAAAGCTTTGCTTGACCTTTGCTTTGTATCAGTCTCGCTCCTTTGATTATGGACCCAACAATATGTCATGGTCTTGATCTGTTTTTGTTGATTTTGAGGGGAGTTCTCTGTGCCTCTTGGACTTCAATGCCTGTTTCTTTTCCTAGATTAGGAAAGTTCTCAGCTATGATTTGTTCAAATAAACCTTCTGCCCCTATAACATGCTCTTCTTCTTCTGGGACTCATATGATATGGATATTATTGCATTTTATGGAGTTGCTGTGTTCTGTAAGTCTAATTTTGTGAATAGTTTTCTTCCTCTCTTCTTTTCATCTTCATTATGTTCCATAATTTTATCTTTTCTATCACTTATTGTCTCCTCTGATTCTTCCATCCTCATTACGATTTTATCCATTCAGTTTTGTATCTCAGTTAAAGCATTTTTTCTTTCCGTCTCACTACTTTTTACGTTTTTTTCTCTCTCTAGCAAGGGTATCTCTGGTACCTTCTATGCTTCCTTCAAGTCCAACTATATTCTATGACTGCTGTTCTAAATTCTTGTTCAGATATATTGCTTATATCTGTTTTGAGTAAATCCCTGGATGTGATTTCTTCTTGATCTTTCTTTTGGGGAGAATTCCTCCATCTTGTCATTTTTTCTAGGTTTCTGTCTTTTGTGGGTTATAAAAGCTTGTTATATTCCCTGCTCTTAAGAGTAATGCTGTATCAGGAAGGGGTAATACACTGTCCGGGGCTTGGCACTTCAGGAAGTCTTCCTGGTATATGCTATGTGCACTCCGTTGTTGTGTTTTGACTTTCCTTTCCCACTGGTCAGTCCTCTGCAGAGTTCTTCTTTGCTTGCCATGGGGAGTGTTTAGACATCTAACCATGTACGCTTTTGATTTGTTTGATACAATAAGCCTGTTTTTTTTAACTCTTAAATTATTTACTTATTTAGTTTTAAAGATTTTTTTTATTTATTTGAGAGGCAGTGAGAGAGAACATGAGAGGGGAGAAGGTCAGAGGGAGAACCAGACTCCCTGTGGAGCTGGGAGCCTGATGTGGGACTCGATCCCGGACTCCAGGATCATGACCTGAGCCGAAGGCAATCGCTTAACCAACTGAGCCACCCCCCCTTTTTTTAACCTGATCCGAAAAAAGAGAAAAGGACAAAAGCCCCACAAATACACAAATACTAAATACAAATACACAAAACCTAAAAGCGATAAGTCTGATTCCAAAGAAAGAAAAAAAAAAAAAAAGCCTGATACTAAAAAAGAGAAAAGGAGAAAGAAAGCCTGGTCCTGTTTCCACCAGAACTGAAGGTGACACTTTGGAGCACTCTATGATCCAGTAGACTTGGTGCATGTGGGGGGCTTATGCTATTCCTCTGTGGAAGATACCTGCTGTGCTGGCTCAGTGTCCAACTTGCTGAGTAAATATGCACCTGCAGGGAGCAGTGGGCAGGGTTTGGTGTAAGTGGCTCAAGACTACACTAGGTAGTGCTAAGTTGCTCACTGAGGTCCAATCACGTTGTTGGGAGAGGGAAAGATGGCATCACCCCACTCTTTCATCCCCAAAGAGGGGAGCTCGGACTGACACTGTTCAGAAAGCCCTAAGAGAAAAGGAACAACCTCCCTTTGGTGTCCCAGGCTGATCCCTGCCTTCAATTTGTCTGTGCCTGAGCCATGGGCACATCCAGTGCCACAGTTCTCCTGGAACACAAAACTCCAAATCTTAAAGGACCTGCTATGGCACAGACCCACTCCTCTCCTCTGGAGCAGAACCTCACCACATTGTGTCTGGTGCTGTTTTGGTCCAGGAAAGCAGTCACATGGCAGTGTAGGTGCTTGGAGTTTATGGTAAAGCACAGTGAGAAGCTGTGAACAGGTTATCTGCCCTCTGTGCATTCTTCTGTCTCTTGCTAATGAATAGCTGCTTAATGGTGTCTGGAGGGTATTTTTTT
This sequence comes from Mellivora capensis, assembly GCA_004024625.1. Classification (NCBI taxonomy): domain Eukaryota; kingdom Metazoa; phylum Chordata; class Mammalia; order Carnivora; family Mustelidae; genus Mellivora; species Mellivora capensis. The sequence continues at coordinate 45,392 of PISX010014351.1, forward strand.
CCCTGGAGAGGCAATATACCCTCTTCCAGATGTACCCTAGGAAGGGGAATATTCTCTCCCAGTGTGACCCAGGGGATCCCTACACAATGTTTTCTGCTTTCAGGTCTCTGCCCTCTTTCTCTCTTGGAGAAATGCTGCCCACCCCGCTGGAATCCTGTGAATGGCATGGTCTTCTAAAACTTCAAACTTTGAACTCTTCTGTTTATAAAAACTAGAGATAGCCCAGTTCCTTTGGATTCTCCAGTTAATGGTTTTGGGGAAGTGTTTCTCCTGTGTGAACCACTGTGCTGCTCTCTATCCTCCTCTCATTTTCTCTCTTTCTTTCCACAACAGAATGTGCTCCCTCTCCTCCTCTTCATGGCACCGTGGCTTTTCTGTCCTCCAATTCACATCACTGCACCTTGTACATGCCACTTTCTCTCTCTAACTGTGCAGATTGTTCTCTTAATCCTCAGAACAATTTCCTAGGTGTCTAAATGATTGGACAATACTTTAGCTGTGTTCAAGGGATGAGGCAGGACAAGGGTACCCCTACTACTCTGCCATCTTAACTCTCCACACCTATACCACAATTTCTTTATCCATTTATCAGTCAATGGATATTTGGGCTCCTTCCATAATTTGGCTGTTGTTGAAAATGCTGTCAATAAATCGGGGTGCAGGTACCACTCTGAATCAATATTTCTGTAACCTTTGGATAAATACCTAGTAGTGCAATTGCTGGTCACGAGGTAGTTCAAGTTTTAACTTGAAGAACATTCAATAAATGAAGAACATTCATATTGTTTACTACAGTGGCAGCCCCAGTTTGCATTCCCACCAAGAGAGTGAAAGAGGGTTCTCCTTTCTCCACATATGTGCCAAGATCTATTGTTTCCTGTGTTGTTCATTTTAGCCATTCTGATAGGTGTGACGTGGTATCTCATTGTGGTTTTGATTTGTATTTCCCTAACGATGAGTGATGTTGAGCATCTTTTCATGTTTTGTTAGTCATCTGGCTGTCTTCTTTGGAAAAACATCTATTCATGTGTTCTATTTCTTAAATGGATTATTTGTTTTTGAGGTGTTGAGTTTGACAAGTTCTTTATATATTTTGGATACTAATCTTTTATCAGATATGACATTTGCAAATATTTTCTCCCATCCCCTAGGCTGTCTTTTAGTTTTGTTGATTGTTTCCTTTGCTGTGCATTAGCTTTTTAAATTGAAGAAATCACAATGATTTACTTTTGCTTTTGATTCTCTTCCCTCTGACGATATGAGTAGTAAGAATTTGCCTGGCCAAGACCAAAGAATTTGCTGTTTGTGTTCACTAGGATTTTGATGGTTTCCCAACTCACGTTTAGGCCTTTCATCCATTTTGAATTTATTTTGTGTATGGTATAAGAAACTGATCTAGTTTCATTCTTTTGTATGTTGCCATCCAGTTTCCCAGCACCATTTGTTGAAGAGACTTTTTCTCATGATATTCATTCTTGCTGTGTTGAAGAGTAGTTGTCCATACAGTTGTGGGTTCATTTCTGGGTTTTCTATTCTGTTACATTGATCAATGTGTCTGTTTTTGTGCCAGTACCATATTGCTGTAATCAATACAGAGCTTTAATGTAGGTTGAAGTCCAGAATTGTAATGGCTCCAGCTTTTCTTTTCTTTTTCAGGAATGCTTTGGCTATCGGGGTCTTTTGTGGCTCCATACAGATTTTAGGAATTGTTTGAGCTCTGTGAAAAATGCTGGTGGTATTTTGATAGGGATTGCACTGAATGTGTAGATAGACATTTTAACAATGTTTCTAATCCATGAGCATGGAATGTTTTCCCATTTCTTTGTTTCCTCTTCAATTTTTTCACAAGTTCTCTATAGTTTCCAGAGTACAGCTCTTTTACCTCTCTAGTTAAGTTTATTCTTACAGGTTTTGGTGCAATTGTAAATGGGATTGATTCCTTGATTTCTGCTGCTTTATTATTGGCATAGAGAAATGCAATAGATTTCTGTACATTGATTTTATATCTTCCAACTTTGCTGAATTCATGTATGAATTTTAGCAATTTTTTGGTGGAATCTGTTGGGTTTTCTACATGGAGTATAATGTTGTCTACGCAGTGTGAAAGTTTGGCTTCCTCCTTGCCATTGAGCTTGATATTAGAATTCCATTTCACTTTCATAGCTCAGTAAATATTAAATCTTGAGGCCTGAGGCAACTAGAAAAAATTTTCTTAACAAAAGTGATCAGTAATCAGTTTAGTTCTCCTTACGTCCATAAAAGGTTAACTGCTACAAAACAAAAGTTTAACTGCTACAAAACAAAAGTTTAACTGCTACAAAAAATTATTTCCTTTCATAACAATTAGAAAATAGTTAGAAACCAAAATTTTCCAGATGTTGTAAAATAGGCAGCTTTAAACTGATTCTAAAGAGAAGGAACAAAAGAGGTAAGCCCAGATAACTGCTTGAAGGAAGTATTTAAGATCCAATAGTGAAAGAGGGTGCCAAAATAGCATTAGGAACTTGTGCTGACTTTTGTGAGGCTGAGGGGGCTGGAATTTGTTCATCAGAGTACAAGAAAGAGGAAAGGTACACAAGAGGATACCTCTGGAGATCTGCAGAGGAATTCCAGGTCTTGGCTATAGCACTGATGTGGTCACATGTGAAAAGAATAACCAAACAGTTGTGGAATGAACAACTTCAAAAGCCCATGTGGGGATAGAAATAGTCTATGTCTTCATCAGACAGAGGAGGGAAAGACTTTGTAATACTAGGGCACTGGAGGCTAAAGAGTAATAATGGTTCCCAGTATAAAACAAAATAAGTTCCAGAATAAAGGCTGATTTGGTTATACCCTGACAAAGAGTAAAGGCAAGCCTCTAAGAATTCAGTTAATTCATAAGTTACTTACCTATGCAATAGGATAAAATCCAACATTCTTTAATGGCACATAACTAAATTGTCTCCCAAAATGTCAGAACATTTGGCATTCAAATAAAAATTACTAGGAATGCAAAGAAAAAGAAAACTATAACCTAGAAGTACCAGGAAAATTAATCAAAGTAACAGTCCTGGAAATCCCAGGGAGAAAAGATTCAAAGAGAAGGACGTTAATACAGCTTTGGTAAATATAAAAAAATATGCCCAATATAAAAAATATGCTACATATGCAATGACAAATACTCTAGTAAAACTGAAGACATGCAATAAAAGAAAGTTCTGAAAGCATAAAAAAGATTTGGAAAAAAATTGATCACAGCCTTAATAAACTTTTTGTGTAGTATCAAGTAGTCAAATATATAGGAAAGGAAAATCCTAGAAAAAGGGGTGGGTGCTATAGAAATAATGGCTAAAAGATTTCCATAATTGGTGAAAAATATAACCTGGCAAATACAAGAAATTCAATCAATACCAGACAAGAAAAAACAAAAAGAAAACCCCACTAAGGCAGCTCATAATAAAATTGCTGAAAACCAAAAATAAAAAGAAAAAATTTTAAAGCAGCCAGAAAGAGAAATTAAAACCATTATAGGTACAGAGAAATAAATGATGTCAGCAGGTTTTTTTGCCTGAAACCACATAGGGCATTGCGAAATAGAACATTTTTTAATTACTGAGGGAAAAGGAAAACACTGCCAAATAATTCTACAACCAGTAACCAAAAATTCCTAAAATTAAGATGTAGTGTACCTTTTTCTTTTTAAACCAATAAAACATGAGAACATTTCTTGCTAGCAGGACTTTACTACAAGACATATTAAAGGAAATTGTTTAAGCAGAAAAAGAAAAGATACTGAATGGAAATTTGGAAATGAAAAAGGAAACTTGGTATGCCAGAAATAGTCAATGTGTGGGTAAAAGTAAAAACTACATTTCTATTTAAAGCAAAAATAATCATAACATACTATGAGTTTTATACACAAGTAAAAGAGATGACAATAGCACAAATGCTAGGAAAATACAAAAGGAAGTAACCGGTTATAAGGGTCTCAAACTTCAATTTCTTTCATAAGTGTTCTATAGTTTCCAGAGTACCTCTCTGGTTAGGTTAGTTCCTAGGTAATCTTAAGAGGTTTTGGTGTAATTGTAAATGGGATCGATTTCTTGATTTCTGCTGCTTTATTATTGGCATAGAGAAATGCAGTAGATTTCTGTACATTGATTTTATATCCTGCGACTTTGCTGAATTCAAGTATGAGTTTTAATGGAATGTAAGAGATTTGGTGGAATCTGTTGGGTTTTCTATGTAGAGTATAATGTCTGTGCAGTGTGAAAGTTTGGCTTCCTTCTTGCCGATTTGGATGCCTTTTATTTCCTTTTGTTGTCTGATTGCTGATGCTTAAGATTTCCAGTACTGTGTTAAGTAACAGTGGTGAGAGCAGACATCTCTGTCTTGTTCTTGACCATAAAGGAAAAGCTCCCAGGTCTTCCCAATTGAAGAGAATATTAGTTGTGGGCTTTTCAATATGACCTTTATTATATGTTGAGGTATATTCTCTCTAACTCTACTTTGTGGAGGGTTTTGGGTTTTTTTTTTATCATGAATGGATGTTACATAATTTTTTCAAATGCTTTTGTTGCATCTCTTGAAAGTATCATGTGGTTCTTATCTTTTCCTTTATTAATGTGGTGTATCATTTTAATTGTTTTTCTAATATTGAACCACCCTTACAGGCCAGGCATAAATCCCACTTGATAGTGGTGAATGATTTTTTAATGGACTGTTTGATTGGTTTGCTACTATTTTATTGAGAACTTGTACATCCACAAGCATCAGGGATATTGGCCTCTAGTTCTCTTTTTTAGTGGAATCTTTATTTTGAATTCAGGGTAATTCTGGGCCTATAGAATAAATGTAGATGTTTTGCTACCTCTTCTATTTTTTGAAATAGTTTGAGAAGAACAGGTAATCACTGTCGTTTAAATGTTTGGTAGAATTGACCCATGAAGCCACCTAGCCCTGGATTTCTTTGCTAGTTATTGGTCTGTTCAAGTTTTCCATTTCTCCCTGTTTCAATTTTGGTGGTTCACATGTTTTTAGGAATACATCCATTTCTTTCAGTTTGTCCAATTTGTGCATATATAGTTTTTCATAATATTTTCTTATAATTTTATTTCTGTGGTGTTGGTGGTTATTTTTTGTCTCCTGTTTTGATTTTACTTATTTGGTTCCTTTCTCTTTTCTTTTTGGTAACTCTGGATTGGGACTTATTCATTTTTTCAATGAACCACCTCCTGGTTTATTGATTTGTTCAATTTTTTTTTTAAGTTTCTATATCATTCATTTCTGCTCTAATCTTTAGAATTTTCTTCTTTATATTGGATTTAGGCTTCATTTATTGTTCTTCTTCTAGCTTCTTTAGAAATAAGGTTAGGTTGTTAAAGACCTTCCTTGCTTGTTGAGCCTGTATAGCTATATATTTCCCTGTTAGGACTGCTTCTGCTGCATCCCAAAGGCTTTGGACTGTTGTGTTCATTTTTATTTGTTTCCACATACATTTCTATTTCTTCCTTGATTTCCTGATTGACCCATTCATTGTTTAGTAGCATGTTGTTTAACCACCATATGTTTGTGGTCTTTCCAAATTTTTTTTTTTTTTTTTTTTTTTTTTTTGGTGGTTGACTTCAAGTCATAGCACTCTGGTCAGAAAAGATGCAAGGGTATTTACCCCAAAGATAAGATGTAGTGAAAAGAAGGGCCATCTGTACCCCAATGTTTATAGCAGCAATGGCCATGGTCACCAAACTGTGCAAAGAACCAAGATGCCCTCAACGGACGAATGGATAAGGAAGATGTGGTCCATATACACTATGGAGTATTATGCCTCCATCAGAAAGGATGAATACCCAATTTTTGTAGCAACATGGATGGGACTGGAAGAGATGATGCTGAGTGAAGTAAGTCAAGCAGAGAGAGTCAATTATCATATGGTTTCACTTATTTGTGGAGCATAACAAATAACATGGAGTACATGGGGAAATGGAGAGGAGAAGGGAGATAAGGGAAAATGGAAGGGGAGGTGAACCATGAGAGACTATGGACTCTGAAAAACAACCTGAGGGGTTTTGAAAGGGCGGGGGGTAGGAGGTTAGGGAGGCCTGTTGGTGGGTATTAGGGAGGGCACGTGTTGCATGGAGCACTGGGTGTGGTGCATAAAGAATGAATTCTGTTACACTGAAAAGAAATTAAATAAAAAATTAAAAAAAATTTTTTTTAAATTTATTTATTTGGCAGAGAGAGAAGGAGAGAGAGAGAGAGAGAGAGCGAGCACAGGCAGACAGAGTGGCAGGCAGAGGCAAAGGAAGAAGCAGGCTCCCTGCCGAGCAAGGAGCCCGATGTGGGACTTGATCCCAGGATGCTGGGATCATGACCTGAGCCGAAGGCAGCCGCTTAACCAACTGAGCCACCCAGGCGTCCCTAAAAAATTTTTAATATATAAAAAAAAAGAAAAGATGGATGGCATGATCTCAATCTTTTTGTACTTGTGGCCTGATTTGTGATCCAGTATATAATCTATTCTGGACATCGTTCCATGTGCACTCAAAAAGAACCTGCATTAAAGTGCATTCTGCTGCTTTAGGATGAAATATTCTGAATATATCTGTGAAGTCCATCTGGTCCAGTGCATCATCCAAAGTTATTAAGCTATTGTTTCTTTGTCGATTTTCTGCTTAGATACCTGTTCATTGATATAAGTGGGGAGATAAAGTCCCCTACTGTTATTGTATTATTATTAATGAGTTCCTTTATGTTTGTTATTGTTTTATATATTGGGGTGACTCCACACTGCATGTATAAATACTTCCAATTACTCTTATTTTTAGATTGTCCCCTTGGTTATGATATAATGCCCTTCATCTCTTCCTACAGTGTTTGGTTTAAAGTCTAGTTTGTTGTATAGAAGTACTGCTAATCTGGCTATATTTTGATGTCCAGTTACATGATAAGTGTTTCTCCATTCCATCAATTTCAGTGCATAGGTGTCTTTAGGTCTAAAATCAATTTCTTGTAGGCAGATAAATTTTGGGTCTTCTTTTTTTAATATATTCTGACACTGTGTATTCTGATTGGAGTGCTTAATCTATTTACATTTAGAATAATTACTGAGAGATATGTATTTAGTGCCATTTTATTACTTGGCTTGTTGTTTTGGAAGACTTTCTCTATTACATTCTTATCTTTGTCACTTTGGTCTTTCCTTTTAATATTTTTTCCCTTTTAATATTTTCCCTTTTAATATTTTAATATTTCCTGGAGGGTTGGTTTAATGGCCATGGACTCCTTTAGTTTTCTTTGTCTGAGAAACTCTTTTTATCTTTTTTATTCTGAATTATAGCCTTGCTATTCTTGATTGCAGATTTTTCCCATTCAGTACTATAAACATATCATGTCACTACCACCTAGCCTGCCAAATTTATGTTGAGAGATCTGAAGCTAGTCTCAGGGGTCTTCCCTGTAAGCTAGGGACTTCTTTTTGTCTTGCTGCTTTTAAGACTTTTCTCTTTTCATATATTATTTTCTCAAATAAATTCCCTGTCCTCTTTTCTCTGTCTTCTTCTTCCAGTACACCTATAATATGAATTTTATTACATTTGATGGAGTCACTGAGTTCCCTAAGTATATTCGCATATTGCAAAATTCTTTCTCTTTTGTTCAGCTTATGTTTCATTATTTTATCTTGTATGTCACTTCTTTGTGCCTCTGCTTCTTCCATCCTTGTGTTCATTGCATCAAGCCTGTTTTGAATCTCAGTTACTGAATTTTTTCATTTCTGATGGTTTTTTTACTCTCTTATCTCTGTAATAAGGGTCTCCCTGGTCTTCCATTCTTTTCTTTTTTTTTTCTTTTTTTTTTAAATTTCTTTTCAGCGTAACAGAATTCATAGTTTTACACCACACCCAGTGCTCCATGCAATGCGTGCCCTCCACTATACCCACC
>PISX010014352.1:0-53220 GCA_004024625.1 Mellivora capensis
CACTTGCAGAAAAATGAAATTGGACCATTTCCTTACACCACACACGAAAATAGATTCAAAATGGATGAGGGACCTCAATGTGAGAAAGGAATCCATCAAAATCCTTGAGGAGAACGCAGGCAGCAACCTCTTCGACCTCAGCCGCAGCAACATCTTCCTAGGAACATCGCCAAAGGCAATGGAAGCAGAATATTTTTCTTAAGTTTTATTGATATCTTTACTTATTTTTATCTATTCACCTTTTTATCATATCTTTTCTTTCAAAACTCCATACCATTAGGATCATGTCTATTTTAATTTATTATTTTTAGCCTATGAGTTAGCACTTGCAAAATTAACTACTCATAAAACCAAATTTGTATTAAATCAAAAAGAAGAAGGAGAACAGCACTGTATTTTTGGATTAAGGAAACAAAGAATGGGAAAACAGTAGTAAAGGAAAGATTATGTATTTTTTCTTCCATAAGGAAGAGGAAACTTCCACATATCAGTGAGGTCATATGATAATTGTCTTTTTCTGACTGGCTTACTTAGCTTAGCATAACACCCTCTAATTCCCTCCACGCCATTGCAAATGGCAAGATTTCATTTTTTGGGGTGGATAAGTAGTATTCCATTGTATATGGAATTTAAGAAACAACAGAGGATCATAGGGGAAGAGAGGAAAAAAATAAACAAAATGAAATCAGATAGGAGACAAACCATAAGAGACTTTTTTTTTTAAGATTTTATTTATTTATTTGACAGACAGAGATCACAAGTAGGCAGAGTCAGGTAGAGAGAGAAGGAAGCAGGCTCCCTGCTGAGCAGAGCCTGATGTGGGGCTCGATCCCAGGACCCTGAGATCATGACCTAAGCCTAAGGCAGAGGCTTTAACCCACTGAGCCACCCAAGCACCCCACCATAAGAGGCTCTTAAGCATAGGAAATAAACTGGGTTGCTGGAGGATAGAGGAGTGAGGGAGTGGGGATGGGATAACTGGGTGATGGACATTAAGGAGGGCACATGATGTAATGAGCACTGGGTATTATATAAAACTGATGAATCACTGACCTCTACTTCTGAAACCAATAATACATTATATGTTAACTGAATTTAAATACTTTTTTTAAAAAAAGAAGAAACTCTTGTGTTTGTTATTGATATTTATGATATAATTCAATGAAAGTAATACTCATAATGCTGCAATGGACAGACTGTGTCCCCTAAAATTCATATGTTGAACTCGTATCCCCTACCATGATGGAATTAGGAAACAGGGCCTTCAGGAGGTCATTACTTCATGAAGGTGGAGCCCTCATGAATGAAATTAATGTCCTTATAGAAGAGACATGAGAGCGTACCCTCTCGCTGCTCTCACCATGGAAAAAGACCCAAGGAGAAGAAGGCAGTGTATAAAACAGTAAGAGGGCCCTCACCAGACATCAAGTCTACCAACACCTGGATCTTGGATTTCCAGTTATCAGAACTGTAAGAAATAAATCTGTTGTTTAAGGTATCCAGTCTGTGATCTTTGGTATAAGCAGCCCAAATGGACTAAGAAAATTATTTTCAATGGTACAGTACTTAAGATATGCTAAGGGCTATAAATATATACACTCATTTAATTCTCAAAAAAAAATATGAGGACTCTTGCTTTGTAGATAAGGAAACTGTCACAGAGAAGTTAAACAACTTGCTTAAGTCACACATTTGGGAGGTATTGAAGCAAGGCTTTGATTTTAATCTCCACATTTCACAGCATAATGTTGGCTTATGAATTTCACAGAAAAACTTTGAGAAAACCATTCATATAACTAAAAAGCATATGGCTAACTTTGAAACAATTTTGGAAGCTAATAAGCAAGTAAAACCACTTATTTAGAAAAAGAACAGGTAGGAACTTCAAAACAAATGAAATACATGCCAAAATTAAATATTATAGCTTTAAAATGCAGCTCTATTTGTTCAATTCATTCCGTCCAAAAGTACATTTTTGAGTACCTATTATATACTATGCAATATTCTAGGTCCTCTGTGTAGAGTGGTTAACAAAACAGACAAAAATTTCTTCCCTCATAGAGCACGCATTCTACTAAAAGAGCCAGATGATCAACAAGAAAAATTAAGTAAATATTAAATATGCTAGACAACAGTACATACTGAAGAGAAAATGTGTCAGGACTATTCAAAGAATAGCAAGAAGACCAGCATAGTTATGCAGTGAGACTATCAGACCTGCCCATGAGATCAACAAGTTACTGAGGAACCAGGGACTGTAAGGTCTGGTATACCAGGAGAAAGAATTCAGACTGCTTAAAAACAAGCAAACAGACAAACAAACTAAAGATAAACAGTTCAGAAGAAACATTTAAAAGAATGAAATAAAGAAATCTAAGAATGAAAGGATGTACAATGACGAAAAATGAAACAAAGGAAGCAAAAGCAGAGCTGGGCCTATCCTACTAGCAAAAGAACTCCCCGAGGAAAACATATCAGTCAAAGAAGGTCATTTTACATCCATCCTGATATCAGTACTAATGAGGAGATATACACTGAGATGTTGAAATTCAGTGAGAGATTTGGAAATACCGGAAATGCTCCAAAGCTTTGTAAGAAGAAAAAAATGGAAATGATTTAAACAGTACAGTTAATAAAGATGACAGAATAATAGGTACACTATCTTTCTATTATGACCGATATAATAAAGCACAACTCAAAATAACTTGTCAAATTAAGAGAGATCTGGCTTCAGAGTACCCTGAGCAAAGGACTGAGGAATTCTGGGTGCTTTTGACTGCCTTTAGAAGAAAAAATTTATAAATGAGAAAAGAAACTTGTTAAAATAGGGTTAAAAATAGCATAAACTATATTTTTTAGCCTCATCTGATATTTCTGGGATATCCCTTATGGAAAAAAGCAGTGTTCCAAAGTTTCTGTGACCAGTAAAGAAAGACTTCCCACACTATTTCTTTTCATTGAATATATTAATTGGGAACACGGTCCCCAAAGCCTACTCCTGGCTTCCTTGAGGAAAAATTTTTTCTCAACATACTGTTCACGGCCCTTTGTCATTAGGAAGATAAGATGATTTATCTGATGGATAAATCTGAGGCAATTAACCAGGCATGCCTGGCTCATCTCTGCCTTCCTTGCTCTTAGGAGCAAGGTGTCTGCTGTAGAAACACATCATTCCACTTTTGCTCCTCGTGGGGTGAGGGCGGGGGCAGAGAGGAGGGTATTTTCCTCTTTGGGGTGGTGGCCGGGTCTAATTATCCAGGGTTGCCAGCAATCTGCAAGGCAGCAATGATGGGGATATGAGTCTACCAAATGAACAAACCTAAATGCCATACCACAATCTGTTCACTATCAATAGCAAAGGCAATATTTTGACTTTTTGTTATCATTCCTTTTTTTACTTCTTAAATTATTCAGAATTGGGTAGAAAAGAATACTGCTATTTATGGAGAACCTTTTGGAAATCCCAAAAAGAATACCTCTGGAATGTTCTCAGGAAGAACAGATACTTAGAGAACTATGGATGGAAGCAGGGACAAAGAAGGGAACACAATATAATCCACTCACCCCCACCCCCACTTGATCCACTGCTGCAGTCACTTTAAATCAGTCAAGTAAGGTAAGAAAAGACAGAACAGTAGCTAAAAGTGGTTAAACTATATGTACACACATGCCAACAAATAAGGCTGCAAAGTAGATTTCAAGATTGATAATACACTTACAGCTATTTCTTAAAACTTGTTTAGCCAGAAGATTAACATTTAGTACACTTATACTTATCTGGTAAAGGGATGGAAAATTATGGAATTCTTTATCAATAAGAAAGGTCACAATAAAAGAGTGTAACTTTTATATATAACTTCACCTCAAACTTAAAACAAGCCGCAACCTGAATGAAAGAGTAAAGTCTCAGTCTTAGCTTATTTCTTTTCTTATTTATTTTAATATTGGTGCCTTCATGCAGCTAGAAACAGAGAAGAATTTTATTTTCAACAAAAGCAGATTAATATTATGATAAGGCATATTTTTAGCTTTTCCTTTGCCTTTAATTCTCAAAAATCTACTGATATGTGGACATTTCTTAGAAATAAATGTTGGTGAAATATTTTTTAAAATGATAATTTGTCTAACAAGGTATAGGCTTGCTCCTGAGATAATAAGTTTCTCATTACTGTCAGAGTCCAAACAGAAGCTGAATGACTGATCATCATGTAAGAATGATAACAATTTCCAACTCAGTGTTCAATCTCCCTCTCTCCTATTTTTAAAATTTGAATTTATATATATTTTATCATTTTTTCCCTAATAGTTGTTTAGGAATACCAAAGAACAATCATTTTTCACATCTGTCAAGTGAACATTTTTTGCAACTTTTTTCTTTTGATAATTTCTCACTCTGGAAAACCCTTTCTTACAATACATACTTGTCTATCTTTGGCCTTACACATCAAAAAATTTTATCACATTTAAGATTATTTAATATTCTCCCTGAGTCTTGTAGTGTCTCCTAGTAAGATGGTTATACCATCTGGGAATACTTTGTTTTAAAGCATAACTACAGTTATGGGCCCATAGGCTCCTACTGTAGAAAAGGAAACGAATTGTGTATATCAATGGTGCTTTGGTCTATACCCATGCTAAAAAAATGTGCAGCAAAAGGTTGCCACTCCTAGTCCCTTGACCATTAATTGATTATTCTGTCCCCTTGAGCTAGAACAAGCCTTGACATCCTATACAATACAGAACAGTAGAGAACCAATGAGAAGGGAGTAGATAAGGCCTTTAATCAAGGGATGAAATCTAATTGTAATCTAGAGTGTATACCATGTCAAAGATCTAGTAATTTTATTATTATTATTATTATTTAAATATTTTATATATTTACTTTTCTGGGAGGGCAGGGGAGAGAAAGGCACAAGCAGACTCCGACTACACACTGAGTGCAAAGGGTAGGATCCCAAGGCCACTGACCCCACTACACAGAGATCTCAACCTAAGCTGAAATCAGGAGTCTGCCACCCAGCTGACTGAGCCCCTAGTGTAATTTTAATTGAACCAATGTTGACATTACCTCTCTAACATACAGCCTCTCAAATGTTTAAATAAGTTTAAAGGATTTGAGCAAAATAATGAATGTGTCTCTACATCTGGCAGGCAGTATTATGGCAAAGAGATTGCAATAAGTGGCATGTACCTATCCGTGGGTGTTGAATATGAACTGAGTAAACTTCACCTACTTAAATCTGAAGAAGCTACAGATAATAAAATGTCATATTACTGTGGCATTTGTATGAAAACTCTCATAAATTTATTCAATAATAACATATTCATAAAAAATTCAATCATTATTTAAATGCAATTCAAAATTGGGTTAATATGGGACACAGAGGTGACAGGAATAGGGGACAGAATCATGTTCAATCAAACTATGCTGTTGCTTAATTTTATTAATGGAACCGTTATTATATAAATAGCACAACTGCTTTAGGTGTCTTAGATAAAATGTTAGACCATTCTAAATTATAAAATAGAACAGTCACTAACATACATAGCAGAAGAGGCAAAACATAACTACAATCCCCTGTATCCCATATACTTCAATAAGAGTTCAACAAGATCCAAATTATAGAAAATTGTTTAGCAGAGCAGTAACAAGCATGATAAATATTTAAAAAGATGAGGACCTGATCTAGCAATTCCCCAAAAGGGCCCACAGTTGGACAGGTACACATGTCTTCATCAATACATACTTTCACTCTGTTTCCTCGACCAGTCAATGCAACATAATACCAGGAAGTCCAATATACTCCACCTGACTGACAAACAGGGAAAATGTATTTGATAGTATACAGGATTTGAAAAGAATTACCTGTATTTTGCAAGAGAACACAAGTGATGAACACCTGCTCCCAGAGTGATAAAATAAGATCACTAGTAAAATAAATATCTGTGCAATTGAAATGATTGATTAGAAAAGGGCCAGGGAGAAAGGGAAAGTGCAAGGCATATGATTAAGCAATAAGAGAAATACACACATATGTATACACATTATATGTAAAATAAATACTAATAAACACACATTCCCATCCTTACAGAGAGAAATGCCATAATGGAGCTACAGAGAGATGATATCCAAATATCTCATCAAACTGACCAATACTGAAGAGTTCTTAGCAAGTACCATTTTGAGTTACTGTCAATATTTAAACTGTATTTCAGATAAAGAAAGGAAGGAAGGAAGCAAGGAAGCAAAAGTGTATACAAACAAAAGAGGAAAAAATGCAGATAAAACTTCATGGATAATGAATTTAATAATATTAATTTTTTTCCTGATAACATGCATTTCAAACTTGAATTCCATAATATTTTAGGTCTATTTGGTAAACAATGTTGGGCTGAAAAACTGAAGTATGAATAAAGACTTACCCAATGGGATATAGTAGCTTAGCTTAAAAGACTATAATCATGCACATAATGCTTAATGTTTATCTCTAAAAGAAGTTCTTAATTGTGTGAAAGTATTTTCCCAGAAAATTACTCTTTAATAAGGCAGCCTTTCCACTGTTTCTCAACCAAAACAAGAAAAGAGGGCTTAAGAACAAAGGGCCAAGCTTAAATAATAGAAAAGGTAAGCCACAATGTAAGCATAATTGGGAAATCGAATATTTAGGCTGAGATGATTATTATTTCATTCTTTGAAGATAAATGTATTTTAATTTACTTCTGTTTGCTAGAACAAATTTTATAGGGATAGCTATAAGAGGAATTAATTTTGATTCTTAAAATTAGGTATGGAAGTAAAAGAAAATTGCCCTGAAACCACAAGAATACAAATTTGGTTTTATGAAACTGAGCCTCTGCAGTCAAGCTGAACTAGCAGGTTGTTCTACTCTCTGACAGTTAAAGATGTTCACAAGTATTCTGTTGAATATAAGGAGGAATTTGAAAAAGAACAAAAAAAGACACCATTTTTTTGAGGACCTCGTGAATATCCCTTAAACACATTCTTTTTACATACTTAGCAAATGAAGCAGTACACAAAGATCACTGCCTGGCATTTTATTTTATTTTTTTTAAAGATTTATTTATTTATTTATTTGTCAGAGAGAGGGGGAGAGAGAGTGAGTGAGGGAGCACAGACAGAGTGGCAGGCAGAGGCAGAGGGAGAAGCAGGCTTCCTGCCGAGCAAGGAGCCCGATGTGGGACTCGATCCCAGGACGCTGGGATCATGACCTGAGCCAAAGGCAGCTACTTAACCAACTGAGCCACCCAGGCGTCCCTGGCATTTTATTATTGATAAAATAATTCTGTTAGTCATAAGGAGAAAACTCTTACTTTTCAAGAATCTGATAAAAAAATTTAAAAGTTTGTTACTATTTCTTCTTTGAAATCTTGGATATAACTAAAATTGTCCCATGGAGCCTTAGAGTTAAGCAAACCTAGCATGAGATTCAGTCCAAAAATCAGATTTTAGAATGGGGTCTGAAAACCAAATTTTGTTATTTCTTTGACTTTTTTGTTTTTATCAGCTTATTTCATATTGAACTACTTGATATTCCTAACCTGTATTCAAAAAAGATCAAAATCAGGTTGTTAAAATTCAAAGACCCACTGGAGGCTGTTTTCATGTATCATCCTAAGAAACCAGCAAATTACTATCATTTACGTTTCATTCTATCTTCTTATCATCCTTTAACTGATCATTTTCCTTTGCTTAAGATATATATTAAAGAGTTTTGGTTTTGGTTTGGTAGAGTAACTTCTCTGGTATAACTTAACCCTCTTCCAGAGAACAAATACAAACTCTAAACAAAATATTTTTTTAAAAAATTACTATATGAAGGCATGGGAGATCAAATGAATAGACACACAGAATTAAAGGGAATTATATCTTAAAAGTAATTTCCCCATTTTACTATAGCATATTTCAGTCCACCTGGCATGAGATGACTAGAACCTAAGGAGAAAATTGTTGTCTCAGTAGCTTGAGGTCTCAGAGGACAGAGTTTGGGGCTGCCAGAGTTGCTGAATATTGAGTGTAAAAGTCCTGAGGGAAAAAGAGGACACTGAAGGGGTAAGCCCCAAATCTATGTATAACTATCTTCAAATTACTGGCTGTTCCTTAAGCTGTGCATGCACAGAGAAGACTCTAATGATAATAGTGAAAAACATCAAGTGGAAGACTGATTTAAGTGGGCAAGTATCTCAGTTTCTTCCCACAGAAGGAAGATACAATTTTGAGTTTGGGTTCTTCTCAGTGAAATACCATGAGGTCATGTCTTAAAACTCTCAATGATGTAGCAGGATTAAAATATGTATCTCGAGCAGAGATAAAAGCAAAACACCTTTTCTTTTGTTTTTTTTTTTAACTTCTTTTCAGTGTAACAGAATTCATTGTTTATGCACCACACCCAGTGCTCCATGCAATACCTGCCCTCCATAATACCACCACCAGGCTCCCCCAACCTCCTACCCCCCGCCCTTTCATAACCCTCAGATTGTTTTTCAGAGTCCATAGTCTCTCATGGTTCATCTCCCCCTCCAATTTCCCTCAACTCCCTTCTCCTCTCCATCTCCCCATGTCCTCTGTGTTATTTCTTATGCTCCACAAATAAGTGAAACCATATGATAATTGACTCTCTCTGCTTGACTTATTTCACTCAGCATAATCTATTCCAGTCCCGTGCATGCAAAACACCTTTTCTAATCAGGTATAAAACCAAGATTCAATAGTTCAAGTTTAAAAGCCAACAGTCTGAAAAACAAAAATCAACATTCTTCAGATGAAGGTAATAGAATTCAGAATTTCTACTAAGTATCATCTACAATATATAGTATACAATAAATATTACTAGTTACATGAAAAAAAAATGGGGCCCATATTTAAGAGAAAGACCACTCAATAAGAGAGATTCCAAGATAACCTAGAAGTGGAATTTCCAGAAAAGAACTTTATAGCATCTATTAAAAGCATATTCAAGGATCAAAAGGAAACCACTGTCAAAATGGGTGAATAAATGGAGGCTCTCAGCAGAGATATGAGAAATATAAAAATAACCCAATGGGAATTTAGAATTTAGAAGCACAGTATCTGAAATAAAAGATTCACACACAGGGATCAACAGATAACTGGAGATGGCCAAAGAAAGGATCCATGTATGTAGAAAATGTTCAATAGATGGAGACACCTGGGTGGCTCAGTTGTTAAACATCTGCCTTCGGCTCAGGTCATGATCCCAGAGTCCTGGGATCAAGCCCCATATCAGGCTCCCTGCTAGGTGGGAAGCCTGCTTCTCCCTCTCCCACTTCCCCTGCTTGTGTTCCCTCTCTGGCTGTGTCTCTGTCAAATAAATAAAATCGTAAAAAAAAAAAAAAGAAAAGAAAATGTTCAATAGAAATGATCTAATGTGAAAAATAGAAATTAAAATGACAAGAAAACAGAAGAACCTCAGTGATCTGTGATACAAAATCAAGTGATCTATTATGTGTAATGGGAGTTCCAAAAGAACTAGAGAGAGAAATGGGATAGGAAAAAATATTTCAAGATACTAGAGCTGAGAATTTTCAAAATTTGGTAAAGAAAATAAATTACAAAGAGGTCAGCAAGTACAAAATAGGATAACACAAACTGGGCCATATCTAGCCACGTATAGTCAAAATGCTGAAAAACAAAAGAAAAAACAATGTACGTTACAAAGAAACATACAACTCTTAAAAAAATCATGGCTTACATTTCAGTGGATTTAATGGAGGCCAGAATATAATGAAATTTTTAAAGTGATGACATTTTAAAACCAGCAACAAGGATTTCTACTTCTGGGATGATGGAGTATATGTACTTTCCCTATTCCTCCAAGTACAACTAAATATATATATATATTTGAGGAGCTCTTAATTTAATCTGACTGGTACCATTATAAGAAGAGAAAATTTGGACACACAAACACCAGACATATGCATACACAGAGGAAAGACAATGATTAAGACAGCCATCAACAACTTAAGGAGAGCTCTCAGAAGAAACCAAATCTGCTGACACCTTGATCATAAACTTCTAGGCTCCACAACTGTAAGAAAATCAATTTCCATTATTTAAGCCATCCAGTGTATAGTACTTAGTTATGACAGCCCTAGAAAACCAAGACGTTAGAGAGAGAGAGAGAGAGAGAGAGACAAAAAGAGGTGTGTGTGAGTGTACATGTAAAATTCTAAGACTCTGAAAGACAGCAAGAAGGTCAACCATCAGGGACCTCAGGACCCAGTGGTTAGTTCTCTGGGAATTTTTTTTTTTTAATCCCAGACTTGGAGCTGAAGAAGATGATAGCCAAGAAATGTCAGAAAGTACAGTCCAAAAAAACCCCCCAAACCATAAACATCTCTCTAACCAAGGGACACGGAATAGGCAATCTAGTAAGACAGACAACTTTTAGACAATAACCCATCTACTCCAATAAAAAAAAAAAAAAACAAAGAAAAAGTATGGCCACAATCCCTCTCCACCGGCAAAGACTGAATGGGAAGCTATATTTCCCTTTATTCCACTTGTCATTTACCCGAGGTGGTGTCGGACATGGTCAAGTAAGAGTTGGGATTTTCATATCCACCAGCTGGTAATGAGTCCCCTGACCAAAGGTTAATGAAGACCACACAGCCTAGATCCCACACCCACCCAGCAGTAACAAAGCACTGCTCCTCAAAGGTGCCATTGCAGGCCTAGATGAGAGTCAGGTCTCTTAGTGCTAATACAGCCATTCCCACCACAAAATCAGTGGACTCCACATGAGGAGCTAAGAGCTGAATGTTCAGCAAAAAGCAACAAATCCCCCACTCTCTTGGTTGTTGACAAAGACCAAGTGGGGAACCTGAACTTCTACTTCCAACTGGAAGTACTGAGGCAACGTCCCCTTCCCATTCCCTGATGCAGCGGTATCAGAAAAAGTCAACTAAACCAGAATTTTACATGAAATCTGAAGTCTCAGAACATAACATGAAAATGTACAGATTTCAACTGAAAATCACTCCTTGTATCAAAGACCAAGAAGATCCCAGGCTGAATTAAAAAAAAAAAATCAATGGATACTCAGATCTAAATGACAGAAATGTTAGAATTATCTGACATAATGAAACCTGGATGGTCAGTGGGGGAAAAAGCAATCTCAAAAGGTACATAGAGTATGATTCCATTTATATAACATTCTTGAAAAGACAAAGAGAAGAATAAAGAACAGGTCTATGGTTGATAGGGGTTAAGAAGAGGGTAGGGGCAGGAGAAAAGTGGGTATGGCTATAAAATGGCAGTATGAGGGATTCTTGTAATGATGAATATGTTCTGAATCAATTGGAGGCCTTAAGACAAAATCTGAGATTTCCCAGAGAAGCAGAAATCTGCCTCAAGATTTTAACATAGAAATACTGCCTGAACTTCCAGTTTGTTGATCTATACTACGGATTTTATGAAGAGTCTCATGCTCTACCAACTGAGCTACTTGGGTGCCTTTTATACTACGGATTTTAGATTCAAGGCTACATCAACTCCTGCCTGAGCATCCAGATTTCCTACTAGTTAGCCCTCCCAACCACATAAGAATAAATCTTTTAGTATATCCTATTGGTTCTGCTTCTCTGGTTCTTACTATATATATATATATCTAATAAAATAATAATGGTGATATAGTGGTATCATAAAAAGTACTGAATAACCCAAAGAAGGCAGGGAATGAGAAAAAAAGGAACAAAGAACACATGATAAGGGGACCATGTCTCCTAGGCTCCCCAGTGCAGACTCATGTGGAGTCTTTGAGCATGAAGCAGGCATGGCTGTACGACTCCTAGGGTTGCTTCCTGACCCTGGCACCCACAGGGGACTGTTAGCCCTTGGGCCCAGCAGCCTCTCAGCCTGTAGCTGTGGGGGTTATGGGTTTGGCACCCCACCCTCTACAACGCTAAATACTCTTCATGTAGTTGGACAAGCCCAGTGGAATCTCGTTGCTGTGTTTACCATGTATCTGAAACACAGAATTGGCCTGTGAACCAGGATGTTTTTCAGATTCATACATAGAATAACTCTTTGCCATTGGAGCAAGCTGAACTACTCAGGACATATGAGGCAGTGACCACAATAAAAAGCATAGCTCTGGGAGCAGCACCACTACTTCATGTGATCACCTACTCGTGAACAAAAAGAATTACATACAAGGCCTCAATTAGTCTTGGCGCTGACTTTTAATTGGGGATTGTTACTTGAATGGTCTGCTACCAAGGGCTCCTGTAATCCAGCTATTTACCTGATGCTTTTCTAGAATTGTGACAACAATAATATATGATACTATCCGTGTTCATCCAGATAAAAGAGACGGTCTGAAGTCCACAGCACTGTGGCTCAATAGAAACACCAAACAGTGGCTTGGTGGATTCAGTGTCATGATCCTGGAGGCACTGCACCTGGTAGGGTTCTGGTCAGAACCAGACCACTTGCTAATACACTGCTCTAGCCACAGGAGACCATCTAAGCACATTGAATTTATACTCTAGGTATCCACAGACCTGAGGATAGTGGAGATTAACCTTCCTCCAACCAAGTAATAGGAAGAACAGTTTTTTACAGACTATCCGTGGGAATTTGTGGGAAGAAAAGACAGACAAAACAAAACAATATGAATAGTAGAATATGAAATGGATAAATGAACTTTATCTAGGATATTTTTAAAATAAATTTCTAGGTAACATTCTCAGTTCTTGCTGCCACATATTTAGCTTTAATTAAATAATCTATTTCAATATATTTTAAAAATCAAGAATAAGTAGATAAAGATTTACAGTATTTTTACTGGATTTTAGTTCAACTATTTGCTAGCAAAACTCTTACCCTATCACAGAAACCAGGGATTTCAGGATTTGAGATGACCTTGAGAATCTAAGTTTATGCATTCTTCTGCTCATTGTAATTCTCCTCTGAAAAAATGGGGATTACATATATTTTGACACTTTAAAAAAAATCCCATGTGTTTAAGAATATACATCTAAATGGTGATCTCTGTAGAAAAATGGACTTTCTCTTCAGGAAAAAAAGAAAGCTGCTATGGAAAATTAGGGTTTATTGTTTTTAATTGTAACCTTTACTCGCTGCCAAAAACTGTCATTCAGAAAACTATTCTATATGTATATATATATATACATACACACACATTATATATATATATATATATACACACATATATATACATATATATACACAGACATATATATGACTTTAAATAAGCAAAAAAATTATTTTGCCTACTATTAGAAAAAGAAACACTTGACAAAATGGAAAACAAAGAGCAAAACTGTTGATAAGTACATCAAATGCATAACGCCTAAGCACTCCAATTGTAAAATGGAGCAGAATAAGACCACTTTATGTTGTCTATAAAAATCTACTTTAAATGTACATACAGAGATATGTTAAAAGCAAAAGGACAAAAGTGATATATCATGTAAGCACAAATCAAAACAAAGTTAGAATGGCTTTAAGAATTACTAGATAAGGGACGCCTGGGTGGCTCAGTTGGTTAAGCGGCTGCTTCGGCTCAGGTCATGATCCCGGCGTCCTGGGATCGAGTCCCACATCGGGCTCCTTGCTCGGGCTCCTTGCTCGGCAGGGAGCCTGCTTCTCCCTCTGCCTCTGCCTGCCACTCTGTCTGCCTGTGCTCGCTTTCTCTCTCTCTGACAAATAAATAAAGTCTTAGAAAAAAAAAAAGAATTACTAGATAAGGGGCCCCTGGGTGGCTCAGTGGGTTAAAGCCTCTGCCTTCAGCTCGGGTCATGATCCCAGGGTCCTGGGATCCAGCCCTGTATCGGGCTCTCTGCTCTGCAGGGAGCCTGCTTCCTCCTCTCTCTCTGCCTGCCTCTCTGCCTACTTGTGATCTCTGTCAAATAAATAAATAAAATCTTAAAAAAAAAAAAGAATTACTAAATAAGATTTATTTCAGAGAAAGGAATATTATATAAAGGATGAATAGTAATGTTTGTAATGTTAAAGGACCACATTCATAATTGAATTAGATGAAGGTGGTCAAAAGGTACAAACGTCCAGTTATAAGAAAAAAAGCCTGAAGATATCATGTACAGCATGATGACTAATAGTGAACACTGATGTGTAGTATATCTGAAAGTTGCTAAGACAGTAGATCCTAAAAGTTCTCATCTACAAGGAAAACAATATTTTTTTCTTTTATATATAAAATGATGAATGTTGGGATGCCTGGGTGGCTCAGTTGGTTGGACGACTGCCTTTGGCTCAGGTCGTGATCCCGGAGACCCGGGATCGAGTCCCGCATCGGGCTCCCAGCTCCACGGGGAGTCTGCTTCTCCCTCTGACCTTCTCCTCGCTCATGCTCTCTCACTGCCTCTCTCTCAAATAAATAAATAAAATCTTTAAAAAAAAAAAATGATGAATGTTAACTAGACTCATTGTGGTAATCATTTCACAATACACGCAAATCAAATCATTAGGCTACATCTACCTTAAATTTTTACAGTGCTGTATATCAATTATATCTCAATAAAACCAGGGGAAAAGGTTAATATTTCAAGGAGACATAAGATCCTAAATGTATATGCATTAAATCAAATATATAAAGTCAAAACTGGCTTCAACAATATCAAGTGCCTTAGTACCTACTGAAAGGTCCATAAATCTGTATTTTTCTAATACCTACCTTAAATGAATGGGAATGGCTAGAGGAGGAGGCATTAGTGAGGTTCATATTTCTTCTACTAACGTGGATCAACACAGTGGCTAAACCTGGGTGCACACTTGGGGAGGAGAAGTTTCTGTTGAAATAAGTGGAAAGAATGTAAACTAATCACTGAGGGTAAAGGAACTAACAAAGGACTTACTCATACAGGAAAACTAAACACTACTTTGGTACCCTGAAAAAGACAATAGCAAAAAAGTAATTTTCTCTCTTAGCTTTGGCTCAGATGCCTGTAAGGATATACCTTTTCCTGCTGAGCTCCATCATTACTAAAACAAAACACCATAAGCTGGAAGACAGCATCATGCAAAACAGTTATTGGAATGGCTTATGTCATACCATGTTATGCCATGAAAGAACAGAAATCCTCATGACGTCTAAATGGAACAACACTAACACGGTTTGTCACTTGGCTCTCAATTTACAGGCTATTATTTACTACTGTGACCCCAAATGGGACTATATCTATGTGAATTTCTTTCTGTAGGCCAAAACTCATGCACTTTATTCTGTATTAAAACTGAAGATTATTGTGTAACTATCAATTTTAATGAACTGTTTAGAAAAGGCAGAATGACAGGATGTCTTCTACTACTTATCTAGTGCCTCACAGTGTTATACTTTTAAAGAAAAACTGAAAGAACATGTGGGTTCTTGAGATCAATCAGTCTAGCCTGTTGGTACGATATACCAGAGATGCAATACCTGGAAATTTGGAGACTAGCTATGAAGGACATTCTGGTATGTACATACTGTATGTATATACATGTATATTTATATGCACACACTAATTTTCCATATGACCTTGTCCTGAAAAATATGGCATTTCTGGTTATAAGATATGTTTCCCAATTACACATGGACAATTAGCACACAGTGGGCACAACAAACATGATGTAAAAAACACTTAGTTCCAGATCAAACAGAGCTTTAGGGGAAATAAAGAACAGGCCTAGGGATATTTAGATAAATGGAATTTGCTTTAATTAAGAGAGTTATCAGAGAAAAAGATCTTGGAAGAAAAGGTGGCTTGGGGAATATTCAAATTCCATGAAGCAGACACAAGACTGACGGCAAGCGGCAAGCTGTTTGTTCTGATAAGACAGTTTTAACTAAATAGTTTTTGCAAAGGAAACAAAGACAGCATGCCCATACACAACAGTAAGAAAAAGCTGGTATCATATCACAGGCAGGCATTTTGGATACATTACTTAAACAGATGCAAACATAAGCAATCCCATTGGCCTGGCATACAACTGCCAAAATACTAGTCCATTTATGGAAAGTATACAGATCCCCTTAATAATATAAGTTTCCAAATGGGGAGTATATTTTATGTCAGTCTTGTTAACATCTCTGGCCATATCATAGATCAGAATAAGACAACCCAATTGTATGATGTGTGAGTACAGACAAATTTTAAATTTTACATGAATACACCCGAGAGACAGTTAAAAGACTCTCTCCTAAGAGCCTCCTTCCATTTGAAACCCTCTTGTTTTGATCCTGTGTGTTGAGGAACCTATCTTCACACAGAATACCTAGGACTTCATATCTCACTGAGACCTGCAATAATAAGGTTGTTTTGTGAACAAAAAGCATTTGAGATCTGTGAGACCTTGTAACAATTGAACAGTTAAGATGATTAATGTGTAATTAATTCAATTGTGTAATACACTATCAATTTCTCAAAAATTAATAGAAAAATATAAAGATCCAGATGAATTGGAAGAACACTACCAACTCTGCCAAACTGATATTTATAGAAGACTATTCCACACTAGGTAAGCAAGTATTCTTTTAAAGTATACACAGAACATTCATCAAAATAGATCATATTCTGGCTCATAAAAAAATCAAAATAAATTTGAGAAGATTAAATAAATACAAAGTATGTTATCTGTTAAGTTTACAAAAGTAAACTTAAACAAAGATATCTGGAACATTCTCAAATATTTGGAAATTAAACCATATACTTTGAAAGAACTCATAATTAAAAGATAAATCATAAAGCAAATTATAAAACACTTTTAACTAAATGAAAAAAAAACACCACATACAAAGATATAAGGTACACAATTAAATTATTGCTTACAGGGACTTTTACAGCATTAAATTAAATGATCATTTAAGAAAGAAGAAACATTTCAAAGCAGTAATTTAAGTTTCAACTTAAAAAAATTGAAAAATAAAAATCAAACGAAATCCAAAGTAACTAGAAGTAAGGAAATAATAATGGCATGAGCAGAAATCAATGAAATATAAAATGAAGTGGAAAACCAAAAAAAAAAAAAAAAGTAGAGAAAACCAATGAATTCAAAAAATGGTTCTTTGGGACGCCTGGGTGGCTCAGTTGGTTAAGCGGCTGCCTTCGGCTCAGGTCATGATCCCGGGGATTGAGTCCCACATCGGGCTCCTTGCTCGGCAGGGAGCCTGCTTCTCCCTCTGCCTCTGCCTGCCACTCTGTCTGCCTGTGCTCTTTCTCTCTCTCTCTGACAAATAAATAAATAAAATCTTTAAAAAAAAAAAAAAAAGATGGTTCTTTGAAAAATAGTGAATAAAATAAATTGATTAAAAATACAAATTACTGATATCAGGAATGAAATAAGGGACTTTACCACACCCATTAACTGATGTCTCTGTCTTAATTTCTAAACCTATGGAGATGTTGCCTTATATGGCAAAAGGGACTTTGCTGATGTTATTAAGGATCTTTATTTTCTCAGTGGGTACAATGGAATTACAAGAGTCCTTTTGAGAGGAAGGCACGAGGTTCACAGTGAGAGAAGGCAATGTGATGACCGAGACATAAACAGTAAACTAGATTTGACAGGGGTATACTGCTGGGTTTGAAGACAGAGGGAGTGGCTTGAGCAAGGAATTAATAACTCTAGAATCTGGACAAGGTAAGAAAAGGATGCTACCCTAGAACCTCCAGAGGGAACCGACATTGTCAACACCTTGACTTTAGCACAGTGACACCATCCTTGGAATGCTGACCTCCAGAATTATAAGATAATAAATTTGTGTTATTATCAGCTACTAAATTTCTGATAATATATTATAGCACTAATAGGAAACTAATGAGGTTAGTAGCCTTTTCAACTAACGGTGCTGAGTTGTATAACCATATGCAAAAAGCAAACCTCATATCTTATCCCACACCATTATAAACACTGGATAAGAATGAATAATAAAGTTAAATGTAAGAGCTAAAGACATACTTCTGGGGAAAAAAACAAAAACCAGGAGAAAATTGCATTAGGCAAATATTTCTTAAATACAAAATCATGAATCAGGGGCGCCTGGGTGGCTCAGTCAGTTTAGCCTCTGCCTTCGGCTCAGATCATGATCTCTGGGATCCTGGGATGGAGCCCTGCATCCGGCTCCCTGCTCCGCGGGGAGTCTGCTGCTCCCCCATCTCCCCCACCCCGACTTTTGCTCTCTCTCTTTCAAAAATAAATCTTTTTTTAAAATTATGAACCCAAAAATATGTATATATACATAAACCGGACTTCTCCAACATATTTTGCTCTTTAAAATATACTGTTTAAGAAACGAAACAGCAATCCACAGATTTGCAGAAGATATCTACAAAACACATATCTCATAAATAACTTGGATTTACAACATATTGAGTAGACAGACAACAATATACAGATAGGCAAAATCTTTTAACAGCTACTTTACCAAACAAGGACGAAATGTAATAGCAAATAAGCACATGAAAAAAATGCTGAACACCACATTACTAGGGAAATCCAAGATAAAAACATTAGCACACCCCGGTTACGAGAATTGATAAACCAAGAGCCACAAGCGTAGGCGCACACAAACATTGCACGCACACAAGGGACGGTACCAAGCACGAGTCACGAGGCAGAGCAAAGCAGCTCTTCCATACTGTTGACGGGAATCCTTGGTTCCCAAAGTGGCTCCCTTGCACAGAAGGCAGGAAGAGAGCGAGGGAAGAGGCCGGCCGCCCCAGCTCGGAGGGGGCCCGTTTCACTAACAGGGCGCTTACTTACCAGGCTTGTCTAGGACGGCCGCCGCAAGACGAGTGGGTCTCCGCACCCGCCGCCAGAATCTTCAAAGTTTATATAGAGGCCTTAACTGGGTTGAGTAACGTATCCCATCCAGATGGTCTCAGCAACACCTTACTCTCTCAAGGATGCGTCCTTGGAACAGCTCCTTCTGCAGAAATGGTGGGTGGGCGGAACATTCCAAACATGGCGGAGTGAGGTAGGGTGGGGGCCTGAGGAGCTTCCCGGTGCCGGGATCTAGCCGGCGGGTCAGTTTGCGGTTATGTCCTTTCAATGACCTCCTGGAACACAACGCCCCCCGCGACTGGCTCTTACAGCCTAAGAGATGCCCCTCCTCTGAAATGTGCCTGGAGCAGTCAGCAAGGGGGTTCATTAGCAGGACGCGGGCTAATTGGAAGCAGACACCGCCGTAGTAATACAGGCACATGCGAGAGAAAACACGGATTAAGATAATCATTCCCAAAATAAGTAACATTTTTCCCACCAAGAGCCCCATGATATGAACCATTGAGTTATTAAGTCCCCCAGGCTAGGGGTGGGATCCCTCAAGGTGGTCGGTCACTTGTGTCTTATGTGATTTAATTAAGTTGACACCTTAGCAGACTTATCACTATGAACACACAGATTTTTATCTGGATAATGGCACAGGTGCTTCCTAACAAGACAGAAATGCAGTTCAATTCTATTTTGGAAGGACAGCTTTTCTCATTAGGAAGATTCCAGTGTTCAGTAAAGTTAAGTTTTGTTGGCTATTATTTAAGGCTTCCTGGGTGCATTTAGTAAGGACTCCCATGCATTGTATAAGGTCCGCCAGACCAATGGTGAGAATAAAGATGCTGGCCAAATGATCTATCAGTGGAAAACAGAATGTGCCCACCTGGCCTTAAGGAGATGGAGGTTGGCAGCTGTAGGAATTTGACCTGCATGTGTAACTCATATATATGTTCACTGAGGGAGGCAGCACGGTCAGGCATGAGGAAATGGACTGCGGGTTGGTAATGCCAGACCAGAATCCCCCAATTCTCCCTTTTCAATACATGTTCCATTCCAGATGTAGTTTTTCAATAGGTCTGGCTTGCAGCTGGACAATAGGACACCAATGGAGATTGGGTAGCTGCCCCCTCACCCAGAGCCGTAGAGTAGCTCACCCACCCGAGTGGGACATCCTGTTGCAAATTCCAGTAGAAAATGCTGTTTTCGGGTGTGATGGGCTTTAGCATTCTTAGCAGTACAGCACATGATCTGCAATGAGAGTTGGGGCAATGGCTTTTTCCTGTGACTTCCATACCTTCGTGGTATTAGGTGTCTCAGCAGGGGTCCCCAATCCAAACATGTGGGACCACAGGCCCTATTGGTTGATCACTGAAATGTATGAAAGCCTAGAATAGTTCCTTAGTCTACCCAATGTAGCTGGTTTTATCAGTTAGTAATGTAATCTGATGCCTTAATATTTCATTCTTCCTTTCTTCCAACTCTTCTACTTGTGAGTTAGAGTGCAAATGGAAGCTCCATTCAGTGTTATGTACTTTTAGTCTGGCACTTCATGACCTTTGAAATGTGATTCCTAGTCCCTGTCTATTGTCTATTCGATGAGAGTATGCAGACATGGTACTCAGTTTCTCTAATCCCCTCATGGTGGCAGACAGGTTTGTGTAGTAACAGAGGAAAGCTTGGATTTGGCCAGGTACGGTGGCCCCACAAAACCAGGCATTCTTGGAACACTCACTTCGGCGTGGGTCAACAGAACATATTCTCAACCCACGTTTTGATAGAAAGAGAAGTTTTTACTGTGAAATACTATTCCTTCCCTGAGAGGCTGTACTTGGAGGAGTGTTGTTATGTAGATTGCCAGAAACTGTTGCTCTGCGGGGGGTATATTGGGGTGCTGTCCCCTTTTTGAACTGGAGCCCAGATCCCACCAATACTTTTCCCTTTTGTTTTCTCTGCCACAGTGTGCAACCCATATCTTATGGAATTACAGATACACCTAATTCAAACCGTAGCCCTTCTTGGAAAATGCTTAGAGTTTTAGTCTGCTTTGCTAAACATTTTTGTATTTTCAAAGGTGGCTTGCTACTCCGATCCCCAGTCCGACATGTCCCTTTTACCAGATGGGATAAGGAATAGAGGCACTTTGCCAGGTGGGCAGTTCCAGCCTTCCAAAACCCCCAAACCCCTACAAAGACTTACATCTCTTTCGTTTCCTTAAGGATTTGGTAGACTTGTACATTACCAACCACAGATTCTAGAATAACGCACATCCTACCTGACCAAGTGACGCCTAAAAACTTTACAGCAGTGCCTACGCCTTCAATTCTCTGTAGGTTCACCACAGAGAATTCCAGTAAAATCCCCTATAGATGTTCCAGCAAAGCCTGCAGAGTGTCATGCAGGAGAGGCAAGTTTTCACATGTTAACACTCTATCATCAAGGTAACAGGCCTATTTTATTGATAGGGGAAAGGAGAACTGTGACAGATCTAGAGTTACTATCATCTGACATATTGTGGGGCTGTGCAGGTAACCTTGGGTATGGACTTGAAAAGTCCTTTGCTGCCCCTCCCATGTGAAGGAAAATTGATCTTGTGACTCAGTGGCTAGAAGTATATTGAAAAAAGTACAGCATGATATACTCCCAGGACTGTGGCCAAGATGTCCAAGATGGTGGCAACATGGGACACAACCACATGGGTGGCACACCTTATTCAGTTCTCAGTAGTCCACAGTCAACTACCATGAGCCATCTAGCTTTTTTGGCCATACCAGGCTGTTGAAAGCACTATGGGCAGGGTGTACAATACCCACTTGGTGTAGTTCTTGGATAGTTTCTTTTATTTCCTTATGCCCCTCAGACAATTTATATCATTTGACAGTTACTACTCTATGGGGGCAGCGTGCATACTGATCCCCAGTTGGTATTTTCCCTTACTTCTGGTCTGGTTACTTTAACCTGGAGGTAGAATTCACTGCTAGAGTTTTCCAGAGTTTGACGTTGTGGAATATCAGTGCCCAATATGTTCTCATGTATCAGAGAAATTAAAAACACATTCTTGTGGGGGAAGAACACCCAATTTGAAGTACCAAAGAAACCTTCCTGATCATAACCTTTCACCCTCTGTAACCACCAATAGTGCTGAGGAGGCGAGAAAACTTCTGAGAGTTACCATGGAAGTTGGTATAGTAGTCCTCCCTCATCCATGGTTTTGATTTCTGTGGTTTCAGTTATCTGTGGTAACCATGAACTAGAAGCAAGTGCTACTCCTGAGAAATTGCCAGAAGGTCAATAGTAGCCTCAAGCTAGGTCGTGTCACAACGCCTACATTATTTATCCCACTTTGTCTTTTCACTTAGGCATATTGTCATCTTATATCATTACATGAAGAAGAAGAAGAAGAAGAAGAAGAAGAAGAAGAAGAAGAAGAAGAAGAAGAAGAAGAAGAAGAAGAAGAAGGAGAAGAAGAAGAAGGAGGAGGAGAAGGAGAAGGAGAAGGAGAAGAAGGAGGAGGAGAAGGAGAAGAAGAAGGGGGAGTAGAGTATAGTAAGGTATTTTGGGAGAAAGATGAGTCTTACATAGCTTTTATTACAGTATATTGCTATAATTATTCTATTTTTGCAGTAGTTCTTATTGTCAATCTCTTACTGTGCCTAATTTATAAATTATACTTGATCATAGGTATGTATGTATGTATAGGAAAATAGTATATAGGCAGTTCATTACTATCTGTGGTCTCAGTACTGTCCACCTGGGGTTTGATAATGTTTCTGCAATGGACAAGGGGAGACTACTATACATTCGGTTCTAGTTCCACCTTTTGTTTGTTTCTGGGGGACCAGTAACTAGGTCAATATGAGGACACCGAGAGACTCCAATGGCCCTCACCTGGAGGTAATCTTGGCTTGTATCCTATACCTGGGACATGGGAGGAACCCACCCCAAATAGGACAATATCCCTGAGGTCTTGTTGGAGCTAGCAGGGCTCCGGTATGACAGAAACAGGTGGAGCAGGTATGAACTGTTGTTGCGGCTTTAAGGCTCTCAACAGGATGACTGACACAGTGCTGGTTTATCAGTCTATATGTTCAGGTGCGACCTCAGCAGCTATGAGGTCAAACCACGTTTGCTTCCAGGCTACTCTTATTGGACCCTTTACAGCTGACTGGGATAGCTTTTTGGCTTTCAGCGCTCCCTCTCTGTCTCAAGTATTTCCCACAACCCATTCTCATTCCTGAGATTTGTCAGTTTCCCCCAAATCAGAAACAGATTGCTCAACGTCATAAATGTCTTATCTCACGATTGGACTCAGCATGGATATCGGCACTGGTTAGTAAGTGCTGGGGTGGACTGGAGTATCTTACAGTGACTGTGGACCCATCAGGACCTTCCAAGATTGGGGCATAGATCGCCTGTCTCATTTCCAACTCCCTAAGAACTTGTTGTATCTTCTTTCTAGATTTCCAGGGACACACATGCCCACAGACAGCTCCTTTCCTGGCCCAAGCCTCCCCACAGGTTAGAATGATCCGATGTATAAGGTAGTGAGTGCTTTGAACCCCCTTAGTGCCACACAAATGCTGCCAGTGGCCCGGGTGTGTGGTGATGTTACTCATTTTCTCTGCCTGCTGTCACTCAGAGATATACCCGTGCCACCTCCCTCACTCCCTGTTCCCCACCCCCATCTTGGAGCCACACTAACCACGTGTGGCTACTTTACTTGGCTTTTTGCCAGAATGTGAGAGCTAGCTCAGTAAGCTCAGTGAAAGTACATTCTCTCATCATAAATGTGTCCTAAATTAGGGGCTGCTCCATGGGCTACTGATGCTGCTGATGTGCCTTTACTTTCCTTTGTATTAGAGGTCAGACAGTGCAGGTCATTCCATGTGTTTCACTGACAATCACCCCAACATCCTCTTCACATCCTCCCTTTCCCAGGAATGCCACTTCATAGCATCCCCTTAAGGCTTTGGCACAAGAACCTGGATGTTAGTCCTGGGCAGTTTATTCTCTGAGCTTTGCAAAATGGCGGGTTAAGATCTTTAACTCATTATCCTGTTCTCCCACCTTGTCAGCCAACCCCAAGGCTAGCAGAGTAGTGAATACCACACTTCTCTAACCTCAGCTCTTCTTTCAACTTTCTAACTCAAACTTCAGCTTCGAGGTGGGCATCGGTGGCCAAACTGCCCATAGGAGAGGCCAACCCACTTCAGCAGCCATTTGCTTTTTCTTCTCTGTCACAGTGTGCTACGTCCAGTTCCTCTAACAAATACATTAAAAACAGCTGGCTTTTTCAGGTATCACATACTCGTGCTGTGGCCCACAGGCATCTAACATATGGGCCACCCCTCCCTATATAGAGGTAAGTGGCTAATTTGGGATTTACCCAAGGGTGCCTCCCTCCCAAGACCTTTTTCTTCAGTCTAGTGGCTATCTTACCCATTCTTGGTTTGCAACTGGCCCCCATAAAAGGAGGGCAAAGAGAAACCAAAGAGAGGTAAGCCACTCTACAGTGGTCTACAGTGGTAGGTGACAGTGTTAATAAGCAAGGAACCTTATATATGAAACTTGTCTTGAGAAGATGTGAAAAAAGTATATGTTCTCACCTATATATTAAAATCTTAGAGGTTTATAGAGAGGCCTTACCTGGATTGAGTCACACAATCTGTCTAGATTATCTCAACACCACCTCACTTTCTCAAGGCTATGTCCTTGAAACAGCTGCTAGTCTGGGAATGGTGGGCAGAACATACATTTGAAGGACACAGGAGGAGGTGAAGAGCCTCTAGTTGCCCGAGTCCAGCTCTCAGTTCAACCAGCGTCACATTCTCCTGATGACCCTCTCCAAAAAAGTACAAAATGGTACAGCTACCTTAGTAAACAGTTTGCTTTCTTATAAAGTTATTGGTGCACTTATACAATTCATCAATACAAATCCTAGCTAATTGTGTAATCTGGAAAATGAAAATAATTATGCATCAAATATTTGCACTTGAATGTTTAAAACAACCTTATTTCTAATGGTTCCAAAGTGAGGGGGAAAAAAAACCTAAGATATCCATTAACTGGCCCAAAGGCAAACAAATCCTAAAATATCCATATAATGAGATGCAATGAATACTATTCAGCAATGAAAATGAGTAAACTATGAAATTTCAAAATGAATGAATTTTGAAAGCATTATTTTAAGTAAAAGATGCCAGGCATGAAACACGACACAATTTGTAACTTCGTTTATATAAAATTTTAGAATAGGCAAAGCTATTATAACAGAAAGCAGATCAGTGTTTGGCAGAGACTCTGGGTAGGGAGAAGTGTTACCATAAAAGGGACATGTGGGAGATGTTTGGGATGATGGACATATTCCATATCATGGTTTGGGAGATGGTTACATGATTGTATATATTTGCTAAAACTCATTGAATTACATACTCAAAAACTAACACACTCAACAACACAGATAAATCTCTAAAATATGTTGAACAAGTGAAAATCAAACACAAAAGAGTATATGCTCTATAATTCCATTTATGTGGTGTTCAAAAAGAAAGGCTAATAACTTATAGTCTTAAAAAAATGACTATTTATGGGGTCATTAATTGACTGGAGTCCTATACCAAAGTATTTTCTCGGGTGATAGGAATTTTTTTATATTTTTACTCATGTGGTAGTTACTATGGTGTATATATTTATCATAACTCATCAAATTATGCACTTTAAAAAATTTTTTGTTGTATGTAAATTTTTCCTCAGTAAGAAAGAAAGAATGATTTCCCCCACTTGGACTGAAAATAAAGTGTGAAATTTGGCACATTCTTATGGTTTCTTACCATGCCATTTATTTCAGGAGTTATCAAAACACTCAGTTATTTCATGCTTTGCACTTTCCAGATGTCGCAAAAAGAAAGTCACCTAGATGAACATGCTAGACCAAAAATCTACAACTTTCAAATTCCTTGTTTAACTCCTAAGGTAAAATTAAACTGTAAGTGTACCCGAGGTCCTCTTATTCTAAAATTTCCCTGACCCTGGAGTGGTCTCCTCTGAGAACTAGGCACATCCTATTTGAAAACAACATAAATATGCAGAAATACTGTTTCTGCCTTAGTTTTTCTATGAAGTGGATGAAACCTCACACCATTTGTGGTAAAAGAGGGGTATGATATCTATTTGGAAACTGCAATTAAATTGGGTCCACCCTTAGAAGATTTTGATCATTTCTACAAACTCTTATTTAACAAATGTCCACTATTACTTACTACATTCTCTCTCTGTCTTTATATATATATATATATATATATACACACACACACACACACACGTATATTGAATATATATTCAATTGTTTAATTCTTTGTTAGTTTAAAAGAGTTTACATTTATAAACCTGTTAGCATTGGCAACTATGTTAGTCCACCATAATGTAGTTGTGAAGAATCACAAATCAAACTAGTTTAAAGAAAAAATAATTATTGGCTCACTTAACTGAAAAGCATATAGTATAGTTTCATACAATGATAACAATAGTCATTCAAATATTATCATCAAGATTAGATATCCATCTGCATCTCTCAGCCCTGCTCTCCTCCACGTTGTTATTATTTCCCAGACAGTTCTCTCCTCTGCGGTGGCCCCCAGAAGACTGATGTCTATATCTGGGTAGTTCATGTAAGAAGTATACCAGTTTCTCTTTCTTAATAGTTCCAGCAAAATTCCCTGAAATGACTGCCATCGATCTGGCTTGGGTAAATCTCTGAACCAATTACCGTGGAGGGGGGGAAAAAATCTATTCCTGGCCAAGGGGAAATTCATGTGGTCATTGCTAGAATTGTGGTATGGTTAATATGTCACAACTAGATGAACTGAGTGTTAGAGAGCTGTGATTTTCAAAAAGTAAATCAATATCCTTCTAAGGAAAGTTTAGGATTAGAGGCTAGTCAATCCACAATTGTAACAAACAGAACTAAAAACCAACAAACACAATCTATCCTCTCTAGTAATTGAATAGGATGCTTAAATAAATCCTTTGCACAGAGTTGTTGCTTAAGAAATATTTGTTCATGGAATGAAATACTTGAACACTTTTTCTGTGTAAAATCATGTTACTCTTAAAACTGAAACGGGTTCTCTTAAGATAAACAAATCTTCTTAAACTTTAAAAAGTTCTTCTGGCACTGGAGATTTCTAAAGAAGAACTGTGAAAATTTCTCCTTAATTTGTCCTTTGCTTTCATATTTTTCTTCCGCTGATATATTCTTGTTGTATTTCTGGTAATTAATGCCAACATTAACTTCCTTGTTCCAGTATAGTTTAGAGGGCAGGGTTGGAATAAAGCCATAGAAGTTCCCCACTATGTTTATCAAAAGATCAATGATTTAAAACTTACTGGTACAGTAAGTACCATACATATATTGTATTATTGTATATTAATTGTATATTGTATATTGTATTAATTGTATATTGTATATTAATTGTATATTGTATATTAATGATTGCACATGTTAATTATACATGGTAATATTATTTTATATATTAATGAAAGAAAGAAATTATACTGAATCATGCACACTCTCTTGGTTTCTTTTGTTATCAGAAGTAAAGCTTTGCCAAAATGCTGATAAGAACTAGGAGAATAATGAGATTTTTCCTCTATAAAGCTAGTCTAATTACTTTATTATCCAGTGTCTTTACTTCATTATCACAAATGTCCAACTGACCAGGCAAATATTTTAAAAATCAGTAGTTTTTTATTTTTTGAAAATCGGAATTTGAAATTGGAATTCAAGTATACTTACCTTCAAGTATGACCTGTGTTTGGCTTAAGCCAATCATGATACCATCTATTCTGCCTGCAGAACTGAGCATATGATCTAAATCAGGCTGGTGAGATTTTAATCCAGCCATGGGTGGAAAAAGAGAAAAAGGCTTTCTCTTCCCTGGTGGATAAAGAGGAAAGCTTTGCCTAAGTTCCAGGAGTAAAGTGTACAGCACAGTGAAAATAGTCAATGATACTGTAATAACTTTGTTTGATAACAGATGCTAGCTACACTTGTGGTGAGCATAGCATAAAGTATAGAGCTCTGGAATCACTATGTTCACATCTGAAACTAATGTAACATTGTGTGTCAAACATACTTAAATATAAATAAATAAATAAATGGAAGAAAAATAATAAATTAAGTGTGCAGACAAGGATAAGAAACAAATAAGACTATCAAAATGTGTTTTTAAAACAATGTACTTTGATGAATGAACCTACAGGCTCCTCTCCAAAATTGTCTATCTGAAAAACGCTGTGGCCAAAGACTTTCAACAATTTCTGGAAGAAACAAAAAAATGATTTTAGCATTTTAAAAACCCATGTTTCTTATAATATTATGGTTGCTAAGCTATAATAAATATGTAATAGATTTGGGTAATCACCAAATTAAAAAAAAAAAAAGAGAATGCTTTGCTACCGCTGTCCATTGTTTTATGGCTATAAGGAAAGATCATGCTGGAAAATGGTGTCATCGGTGGTTAAGGTGGGTAAAAAAAATAAAGAGTTCCTTATGTAAGTTCAAGGATCAAGCCTCTCTTGAAGCAATATTAATTATACAAGCATTTGTTTTGAAGAATCAATAAATTGCTTTTAATGTTTCAACCAAACTGAGAGGACTTTTTGTGACTTGCAACTTAAAATATACTAATAGATTAATATTAATATCTGGCAGCAATTACTTATTAATAATTTAAAAAAGAAATCAAAGGCAATCAAAGGTATAATACTGAACAATATGTCAGGGAACCTGAGTTG
This sequence comes from Mellivora capensis, assembly GCA_004024625.1. Lineage (NCBI taxonomy): Eukaryota > Metazoa > Chordata > Mammalia > Carnivora > Mustelidae > Mellivora > Mellivora capensis. The sequence goes on from PISX010014352.1 coordinate 28,565, forward strand.
TTATCTCTTATTTTCAAATAACAAGCTGTTAGATTTTTCTGGGCTTTTTATCTTTTAAGCAGTAACATAGGACTGAAATCCTGTCCTGTAGTTTTTTAAGCTCAAATGACATAACATACATAAAAAAGACTTTATAATATCCAAAGGGTTATCAAAATTCAACTGAATATGGTGTCAATGCTAATGAAAGTCTAAAGCAAATGTATTAAAAGCACATAGACCGTTTGGATTTGTCTGACCATATATCATTCTTGATGTGCCCACAGTGAAGGACAAATTTAGTCCATGTCTCCACTGACAAGAAAAAGTTGAAAATCAGGTCAGTTCCCCAGATTATTCAAATAGCAAATTTACCTGCTCAGGGACTGACCTGATTCCCTTCACTTCACTGGTCAGTTACCTCCTCTGTGTGTGTTCCTGTATGAATGCCTTATCACTATGTCTCATTCAAAGAGGATGAGGAGGCACAGCTCTTTCTCTTCTCTTGATCTTCACCCTCTCTGGGTTGCCAGACTCATGACGGTCCATTGCTAATCCCACAGCACCTTCACATATAAATAAAGGCTGAAAGGAAATATGAAAACCAATTAAGAGTTTTAAAAATCTGGTATTGAATCCCAGAAAATTTTAAAACTGCCTGGACACAGTATGTGTTTAGGACCATGGCCATAAAATTCACCGAGGGTGGTTATTAAATTCTTTGACTCAGGCTCCACACCTATAAACTCCTGTTCAGTAGGCCTGAAACAGAGCCTGTGAACCTACAATTTTATTAAATCTCCCAAGTGGCTTTTAAGTATATGAAAGTTTGAGAAACAGTAACATGAGTTGGCTCTTATGCTTTTCCGCCCCTTTCTAGCTAATTATTTGATCTTTACTGCTGATTCTGAAGGTGATTATATCACAGAGTTTTGGGGGAGAGTCAAAAATAGTCTTAAGAGATAGTTGAGTTTCCCCTCACAAATGAACTTTGATATTGGCAATGGGGGCTCTACTGTAATGCCCATGAAGAAAAATAAGCCCTTGAAGCTGTATGCTAAATCGATATTTTCTATAGGAGACCTAACATAAAACACATTCATGCAGGGGATGTTGAGCGATTGAGCACAGCTAGTGATAATATACGCCTCGCTATTTGAAAACAACAAACATAATCACATTAATTCTGTTTTTAAAATAGCAGATCCCAGTTACTTTGCCTGTGAGGTTACTCATCCAAAATTTCTGTGGGAATTTTTAGCACAGACATATTGTGCATGCATGGCACCAGGTTATTTTGGCACGATCACATCAAATTAAAGATCCGCCGAGACATCCTGCAAGTCTAGATAAAACAGTTCCCAATAAGTGCAACTGTCAATGACAGAGCTCCAAATGCTGAGAGTCTGCAGAGCAGCAGGAACTTACATAACAGTCTACCTACAACTAGTATTTTGGCAAATCACTACAAATACCAAAGAATGTATCCAAACACTGTAAACTAGCTGTGTAGTGGTAAGAGAGACACATGGAACAAAACAAATATAATCACCTAAATCAGAAATATTGCAGCTTCCACATATATTCATTCTAAGAGAAAGATGGAGGGAAGGAATGAAGGGAGGGAGGAAGGGAGGGAGGACAAGGACAAATTCCAAGTTTAAAATAATATCATTATTTTTCAATATTCAGGTGAATATATGAAAGTAATTTAATTGTATCTACAGGAATAGATATTTATCTATTTAGCTATTTGAGCTAACAAATAGCTATAAAATACATATTTCACCAATATCCAACAGTATTTGTATCTGATTCAAAGCCTTTGAATCTTGCAAAAAAAATTCAAACACTGTGTAACAAATCTGATGTCTAGAAGAGTGAGAATTAATTTCATGATAAGGAGCAATGGTTTCATCTTATTTCCTCAGAGCTGCCAGGACTAGGGCATAATTAAGCCCATCTGCAAATAGTTGCTCCTCTGACCATTTCCAATCATTTTACCCTCAAGTGCGGGCCCTGCTCCTGAGACACTAACTCTGTGGCAAAGCTGGGAGGGGGCTGGGAGGGGAAAGAGGGAATGGACAAGAATAGAAATGCAAACTAATAGAGGTTTCATCCTGGAGTAAAACTAGTTTCGATGTAGTTGGTTCAGCAAGCACACATCGGAAACTATGGTAATAACAAAGAGTGAGATACCATCTCTTACTAAGAAATGACAGTCTGGTGATGGGATTCTCCTTTCTGAGTTCCACTGTGAGATGACTTGACTCCAATCCTTTGTATGCTGAGGTCTGGAGGAAGTTTTTCTCTTGATAATCTTGTTTCCCAAGCTTTCGCTTTTATCACTGTTTTTGTCATCTTAAGAACTGCTTCTTTTTACCTTTCCATGTATATACATATACATACACATATAATGATAAATTTCTAGTGTGTATTTGAATAAACCTTTGTGGCATATTTCACAACACTGATGATTCATTAATTTAACATTTTTTCTGAGTGTCCATGAGCGTGAAGACCTTGCTCCCGGTGCAGAGGATGCACCCGTGAAGAAGTCAGGCAGGTCCCTTACTGTAACGAAGCTGATGTTTTAAGTGAATACAAAGTTTGGTTATTCATAAAGCTCCTTTGCTTCAGTAAAACCATTCTTTTTGGTCCTTCTACCTTTCTGACTTTCCCTTTCAGTTTCTTTTATAGCAATTGCTTATTCTATCAGTGCCTTAAATATTGATATTAGTAAGGTTTTGCCATGGAACTCTTGATCCTGTCTTCTGTTCTCCGCTAATGAGATTTCATCGGCTCTATCATTGGCTGATCCTGACTCAATGTCTATATCCAGCTCTGACATTTTCTTGAGCTTCATTCAGACTCTCCTATCTCAGATGGAAAGCTCTACTTGCATGCCTTAAAGAACCTCCAAATTAATATAGCCAAAGCTTAACCCCTCGCATTCCTTTGCCTCCAATCAATCATTTCTCCTGTGTTCTTTCTCATATCTGGTGATGTCATTAATCATCCCACCTATGCGAAAAATCTTAGAAACACCCTCAACTCGTTTCTTTCCCTTGGTTGTTTTCCACATACAATTAATCACCAGAAGGAACCAATTTATGTTTTAGTATTCCGTGGATTCTTCTCTACTTCTGTCTTCATCATCTCTCTCTCTCACAGCCTGAGTAAAATGTGAACATCTCTAGCCTGAACTCTGGCATCATCTTGCTAATAGGATGATTGCCCCAAATTCATCTTCCTTACAGCATCTAGATTAATTTCTCTGCTTAAAACTCTTGAATACTACATATCCACAAAACTTCAAGTGAGTAATTCTTGACACACAGTAGGTATGTAGCCAATTATGGTCGAAGTGGATTTCTCTAAACCGTAGTAAATCATTTCTCCCTATAACCTTTATAGAGAGCATGTACACCTAGAGAGTAAAACAATAAAATGACAAAAGGTGGTACATCATTAAAAACTAACCATTTTAGGGACGCCTGGGTGGCTCAGTTGGTTAAGCGGCTGCCTTCGGCTCAGGTCATGATCCCAGTGCCCTGGGATCCAGTCCCACATCGAGCTCCTTGCTTGGCAGGGAGCCTGCTTCTCCCTCTGCCTCTGCCTGCCACTCTGTCTGCCTGTGCTCGCGCTCTCTCTCTCTCTCTCTCTGAGAAATAAATAAATAAAATCTTAAAAAAAAAAACAACTAACCATTTTAATAGGGCCTGCAAGTCTGAGGATCAAATTCTAGGAGGAACCAAGAGCCACATTACATAAGTTTACTCAGGCAGAGTCCCAAAGCGTGCGAATTTGCCTCAGAATATAATTTATTCATTGGGAAATGCTAGCCAAATTCATGATGTTTTGCTATCAGACCAGAAGTGTATTACTTAAAAACAAAACAGGTTGGGATTTTCCTAATCTTATTTTAAAGAGGCTCATGTTTCTACAAGCAGTATATTTCATCAATTAAGATAAGAAGATTTGAAATCACTTCTGCACATAAAATGTTCTGAAATAAACCATTCATTTACATTCTAGAACATAAGTGATGATTTTAAAAATATCACTAGTATGTGGAGTGACCAGCTACTTAATACCACAAGCCTATTCTTTATACATAAACATTAACAATAGCAAAATCAAAGAATTCATTAAATACTTTAAATCAAAGGTTATTTGGGATTTCTCATTTCTGAGATGCTTAACCAGTTCCCTCATTCTTTTATACTAATGATTAAGTTAAATGTTTACAGAAATCACCCTTCCATTTGTCTGTAGGTTCATGTTACTATCATTCTTCAGATTAATACCTTCTTCTGGGGGTATAGCTCAGTGGTAGAGCATTTGACTGCAGATTAATACCTTCTTCTAATGATAATTTTGTATAAGTAGGTTGTTATTTTTTTATGTGGCACCTAGATAGTGAAATTACATTGGTATAGTGTCATTCTGATAATATTGTCAATAATAGATGTATACACTTTGAAAGTATAAATGATGTGTTGTCAGAAAAACCAATAATGGTACCTAGCATATCAGTCAGCAAAATTGTCAGAGCTAACAACTGCCATATTGAATTTTAAAGGTCATTTAACAAGCCATGTCCCTTGCATTCAACATGTTAATATTACCTTCAGGAGCAATAATGTGGCCTACACTTCACATGAGACCAGCTCATTCCTATCATGTGGTAGAAATGATCTAGGGTTGTCTACTCAAAGAGACATCCTGAATAATATCCTTTTTGGTATATGCACAGCATGCTTAATTCTGGATATATTTTTTTAAAGGTTTTATTTATTTATTTGACAAACAGAGATCACAAGTAGGCAGAGAGGCAGGCAGAAAGCGAGAGGAGGAAGCAGGCTCCCCGCCGAGCAGAGAGTCCGATGTGGGGCTCGATCCGAGAACCCTGGGATCATGACCTGAGCTGAAGGCAGAGGCTTTAACCCACTGAGCCACCCAGGCGCCCCCAATTCTGGATATTTAATGGGGTCAGGTTTTCTTTCCATTTCACATTAACATATATTAATGAAAATCTTTTTAGAGGAATCCTCTGAACATTTGTCTTCTTATTTTAAGCACACACTTATATGTATGTATATGTCTTAAGCATTTATACATATATGCTTATGTACATATATTTCAAGTATATGAGTTTTTAATGTAGAAAAACACAGGCAACACAGATGTTTTACAACATCTGAATTCAGGTCCATAATTATTGATTTTTTTGGTTATATAATTTCTTTGAAAAAAGAAGTAACAAGTACATCATACTATTAGAAAATCTTTATTGGCGGCACCTGGGTGGCTCAGTGGTTAGGCCTCTGCCTTCGGCTCAGGTCATGATCCCAGGGTCCTGGGATCAAGCCCCGCATGGGGCTCTCTGCTCAGCAGGGAGCCTGCTTCCTCCTCTCTCTCTTTCTGCCTGCCTCTCTGCCTACTTGTGATCTGTCAAATAAATAAATAAAAATCTTTAAAAAAAAAAAAGAAAGTCTTTATTGTAGGTATGACTCTATCTTCTAGAAACTTGATATTCAAAAGACAATTGAATGGCTGACATATGGATTTCATGTTATTGTTTCTTTGCAAATTTCAAAAAAACTCGGTGTCAATTTCTACAGCACTGCTGGAATTAAGAGAGTATATAACACTCATTTTTTGTACTCTATGTTTAAAAAGATAGTATTAATTTAATATTTCTTCCTTGAAAATAGCACCTCTTACTTGCTGGCCTAATGCAAGATCTTAAGATCATGATTTTCCTTTCAATTTAGTCAGGAGTCACAGCGTTGGAAAGGGAATGCCCTTACTGCTTTAGAATCTACTCCAGACCACAGAGAGGGTCAATACTGGAGCGAAGACTGGACTCAGACACTCCTCTTTACACTGTGGTGCTCATTACCAAAGGCTGTGGTGTCCTCCTCAGTTCTGAATACTGTTATCTTCTTACATCCCCTTTAGGAAAAGCCTGGTGACCGTTGTGTGAAAAAGCTGCATCTGTTCAATACAGTTGGCACCTCCCCAGTTGTTAGGTTCATGTGACAGACTCGGTTGAATATTTATCTGTGACTAATAGAGACCTTTCTTCTAGACTCCAATGGACTCATTGCATTTTGAAAAGGCAATCATATTGACATCCTAGTTACCACCTCTGGGACTGCTTCTCAAGCTGGAAATAAAAGTGTCTGCTGCTCTATTCATGTTAGACACACCTGTATAGAAAAAGCTATCAAGGGACGCCTGGGTGGCTCAGTTGGTTAAGCGGCTGCCTTCGGCTCAGGTCATGATCCCAGCGTCCTGGGATCAAGTCCCACATCGGGCTCCTTGCTCGGCAGGGAGCCTGCTTCTGCCTCTGCCTCGGCCTGCCACTCTGTCTGCCTGTGCTCGCTCGCTCTCTCTCCCTCTCTCTCTGATAAATAAATAAATTTTTTAAAAATTTAAAAAAAAAGAAAAAGCTATCAAATAAGCTAAGGCCTTCAATTGCTAGGGTTTTTTTCAGACTTATGTAACATTTCAATCTTATTTCTCATTACTCCCCTGATGAAACGAAATAGAAGCACTCTCTTACCCATACACACTGTGCTTCAGTCCTTCCAAAAATTGCTCAAAGCTTTCTGTGTTGGAGATGCTCTTGTCCATATGTTTACAGGCTACAGATTCTTCAATCCCAAATCAATTACCATTCCATCCACAATGCCTGTCTGTGGTAGAAGATGCTATTTCTGTCTTCTGGATTCCACAGAACTTTATCTTTACTTGTGTTATGGGATTAACTGTTTTATACCTTGCTCAGTCACTCTAAGTTGCACCATCATCACAACAGAAAACTTGAATTTAACTTTCCCTAGAAGTAGTGCATAGTACTAAGCACTTCATATTACTTCATTTTAGCCTTACAGCTACTCTGTGCGACTTTCATTTTCCCCATTCCTGAAAAAGGAAGGTATTAAGATCCAAAACATGTAAGTATCTTTCCCATAAATGCCCTGTTACCCAATGGCACAATAAGAACATAGAGCAAACTCTCTGAACTACTATACCATGTCTCTATCTTGCAGAAATAGGAATTAAATAAAGTTCCTACATTTTTTTTGTTAAATCCATAAAGGTTAAGTATTTTAAAAATCACTTTAATTCATTTGGGTAAGTTTTTTGGGTTTCGTCATATCATTAGCTGAAAGCTTTTTCTGTAGCAAATATGAAACAATGATTTTCCAAGGCCAGTTGCATTAGAACCACAGAACATTACTTACATTTTAAATTCCGGGCAACTTCCTACTCATACAGAATCAATTGCCCATGGGAATGTGGGTTTATAAGTTTCCCAAATGAATCTTACACACTTTAAATTTTGTGATGCTCTGGTTAAAACAAAATGCAGGATATCTTTTTCTCTATCTATTGTGATGCAAGTTGATCTTTTTTCCTGGTTACCACCAGCAGTTAGGCTTTTAGTCTTTCTGGTTGCAGGATATAAAGTTGCTGCTCAGGTACAGAAAGTTGTACCTTATAGCTCATGTCATTCAGCCATTTCAGTGTAAAGTATCATTGCAAGCATTCTGGATTTTATTTATTTATTTGACAGAGAGAGATCACAGTAGATAGAGAGGTAGGCAGAGAGAGAGAGAGGGAAGCAGGCTCCCCGCTGAGCAGAGAGCCCGATGCGAGACTCGATCCCAGGACCCTGAGATCATGACCTGAGCCGAAGGCAGAGGCTTAACCCACTGAGCCACCCAGGCGCCCTGCGCTCAGGTTTTTAAAGTGGTAGGTCTAGCTAAAGCAAAACCTTCTCAGAAGCCACCAGAGATGCCATGTTCACTGTCTCCCCTGTAGCCTTAGAGAGAGAATGGGTTTGAAGAATAAAAGCAGAGGCTTCACACATTTACCCTCTGACAAATTGTGATAGAAGACAATTTCACTGTAACTCCCCCAAATGACTTTTTCCTGGATTAACCCATAACTCTTTAATCAAGAGATTTTTTTCCTTTTAACTTTTCATTTATTCAACATTTATCCAGCACCAGTGTAGTACCAGTACAATATATACAAGGCACTGTAATACGAATGGAGAATTCAAGGTGAATAAAATATGACCTCTGCCTAGGAGAAGATGTAGCAGCCAAGCACAGGAACAAGGATACTACACCCTATTAGAAGCCAAGAGAATGAAAACTTTATGGTAGGTGACATCAAGAAAATCTTGCAAGACAAGAATATTACAAGTAGCAGAAATAGCATGTGCAAAGGGACTGAGGCATGACATAGTGTGCTTAGATTAAGGAAAGTACAGGTAGAAGTTAGGACCTATATTTCCTGAAGCAATTTAAAACATTCTTTTTATTCTCCACCGAAATAGAAAATACAGTTCTACTCTCTGCATGGTAGTCCTTATAAGTCCTTTAGATTCCTCTTTTTTCTTATTTTTTTTTTAACATATCCTTTTTTGTAAATTGCTCTTCAGATTTTCCCTTTATCTCAAACTAGTTGGCTCAAGACTACACACATTTTATAAGGTTGACTTCATGGACACATTATGGTTGTTTGTTATAAGTTAATGGCCCTACACTATATTGCTGATTTGCAAATATCAGTGAAGTGAAAGCTTGTTTGAAAGTAAAAATAAATAAATAAATAAAATCATTCAAGTTCTATATCAAGAAAGTGAGATGACTTAGATAAAATCTGAGGCCTTTATTAATTCTTTACTCCTGTAATTCTTGAATCTGTTTTAGGATTTATTTAGGATCAAAGACAATATAATCATCTCTGTTAATCTTTGAGAACAACAACAACAAAAAAAAAACCATGGAAAATATAGGTAGAAAAATCCCCCAGAATAATCTTTTTTTTTTTTAAAGATTTTATTTATTTGACAGCCAGAGATCACAAGTAGGCAGAGAGGCAGGCAGAGAGAGGAGGAAGCAGGCTGCCTGCTGAGCAGAGAGCCCGTGGCAGGGCTCAATCCCAGGACCCATGACCTGAGCCGAAAGCAGAGGCTTCAACCCACTGAGCCACCCAGGCGCCCCGTCCCCAGAATAATCTTAAAATCAATTTTAATCTATTTCTCACACCACCTTTTACTAAAACCTTCGTGAAGAAAAATTGACAAATTTTTCTTTCATCTCTCTTTTCCTCTTCCTTACAACTACAGGATAGATAGATATATTAATGTAAAGTAAAATACCAAGAAAATGGTGACAGAGAAGAATGACTGCAACAAAAGAAATTGGTCTTTTAAATACTGGTCACTGATAATGGATAATCAATAGCAAATTCCTTTTATACAACATATTAGAAGACCTACTATGTGCTAAGATGATGATTTACTCTCTTATTGATGTGCATCAAAATTACCTGGGGAGCTAGTTAAAAATGCAAACGGCCAACCCCCAGAGATCCTGTGTAATAAATCTGGGAGAAGAAGAACTTGAGCATCTATCAGTTTGTTAAATTCTGCAGGGGATTATATTGTAAATCAAAATTTAAGAGCCACTCTGCTAGGAAAGCATAATGGTGAGTAATAGCAGATTCCATACATTTTAATTAATCAGCACATGTGCAAAATTAGATAAGGATAGAATTTCAATCATCTGATTTTTACAGACTCACCAGACTAAACTAGTGAATTGCTTGTTTTTTGTTTTTATTTAATAAGTTTTTACCTGATTACTTAGTTCCATCATGATATTTAACTTTCTAACTTTGTTCTGTGGAAATCTATCATGACTTTGGGAAATTTTGTCATGTTAGAAAAAACCTTTTCTCTTTTGTTCTCTTTCTCTCTAGGTTTGTAGTCCATATTTTCTAAATAGGCCACCCTTCATACAAGAAATGAAAGGGAGGAGTAGGTGCAGGCTTTCAGACGTTTCCTGAGCTATAAAAAGAAAACACAATATAACATCTTCCTTGGGGATCATAATGAATTTTTAAATGGCGCCTAGCCATTGATCAGCTGTCTCAAAGATTTCAGTAGGGACAGAAGCCTGCATCAGTATTGATAAGTCACTTATGTTCAGCAAGAGGAGAACTGGGATTTTCAGTTTGCACATTACCATGATGTGTATTGAACATCTGAGCAATGTTCATTGTTCATTAAGCAATGAAGTGAATCAAATAGTACATACTCTACATACTCAGCATGCTTGCCACCAGGTATGTGTAATCCTGTAGGGTATATAATGGTGGAGAGTTTAACATAGAATCCCAGAGCAACCCAAATAAACAACTGTCAATTTCCTTGAGCGTGGCAAAAGTACATCCCATGGTGACACGCTTGAATTTGTTTCCAAGGGAATTTTCCAATAACCAGTCTACTTTTGCAGAGATATTAACAACATGTTTTTACTAATATGGAAGTCTGGCACTAGGAATAAAAATAATCTATTTTGAAAAGGAAACATTGTATGTGATGAAGAAAAAATATTATGTTGAATAGGATTGCATGTCTTTTGCCTTTCCATATAAAAGGTAGAATCAGTTTATCAATTTTGACAAAACAGTTCCCTAGAACTTAGATTGGGATTGCATGAGTCTGTAGATCAAGTTGGAAACAGCTGACATTTTAACTATATTGAGTCTTTCAATCTACTAACATGGAATATCTATCCATTCCTTTATACCAACCTTAATTTCTCTCAGCAGTGTTTTGCAGTTTTCTCTATACAAATTCTGCATATATTTTGCTAAATTTATGCCCAAGTGTTTGATTTTTTGGATGCTATTATAATTTTTTATTCCAATTTTTCATAATGGTACCTAGAAAAGCAATTGATTTTTATATATTGACTTTATATCTGCTACTTACCATATTCTAATAGGCTTAGATTTAGTAGGTTATTTTGAAGATTCATTGGCATTTTCTACATAGATAATCATTACACCTGTAAATAAAAACAGTTTTATTTTCTTCTGTCTATTCTGTGTACCTTTTGTTTCTTTTTCTTGTCCTGTTGCACTAGCTAGGACTTTCAGTATAATGTGAAATAGAAGTGGTGAGAGAGGACATTCTTGCCCACGCACTTGTAATGTTATGAGTGACATTGTTTCAATTCTGGCATTTTATTTTATGCTATAATTGACATGTGTATCATGTTCTATTTACAATAAATATAAAAAACTATTCTTTTATTATTTCGTTTGGGTTTTGTAAAATTTTCTGATAAGTCTAGTAACTACTTTTTCCATTATAGTTCCCATAATTCTAATTTTTCTTTAAAAAAATCTTTCACTAGTCTATCAGGTTTTTGTTTTGTTTTGTTCTGTTTTGTTTTTTAGATAGGTTCCATGCCCTGCTTGGAACCCAATGCAGGGCTTAGTTGGACTCACAACTCTGAGATCAAGACCTAAGCTGAGATCAAGAGTCAGACACTTAACTGACCTAGCTACCCAGACGCCCCTAGTCTGTCAGCTTTATGTGGTCGTCACTGACACTCACATATGCAAATAGTCAATTACTTTTTTCAGATTTTGCACTTCTTTCTCCTTCCTTCCATTTTTAATGGAATTCTTTCTACACAGAACATTGATATTTAAATATTACCCTCTTATCCATTAACCTACTCTTGTGGTAGTCTGTGATTTTCAAACAAATATATGAAATCATTATAAACTCCTTTACCAAGGAATGTGCACTATGACTTGGTTACACAAACTCATCCTGTAGTCGATTCCTCTTAAATAACTCACCCATACAATGGACCCTGGGTTCTTGCACAGTTGAAAATATTTTTCTATAGTCTTAAAATTTTAGAGACAACTTATTTGAATATAAAAACTTGGCTTAACTTGTTTCTCTTTTTTTGAAAATATTTTACTTATTTAGCAGAAAGAAAGGGAACGCACAAGCAGGGAGAGCAACAGAGGGAGAGGAAGAAGGGCAGACTCTCCTCTGAGCAGGAAGCCCAAGTTGGGGCTCGATCTCAGGATCTTGGGATCAGGACCTGAGCTGAAGCAGATGCCCAAAGGACTGAGCCACACGGGAGCCCCTTAACTTTTCTCTTACTGAACATTTTGAAACTGTTGCACCACTGATGCTTTCTGTTGTATATTGCTCTCGAGAGGCTGATGTTAGGCTGATACACTTCCCATTACAGATAATTTCATTCAGTTTGTTTGTTTGGAGGAATTGATGATCCTCCCCCCACTCCCGCCCCTGCTTTATTTATTTATTTATTTGTTTGTTTGTTTGTTTTTAAAGATTTTATTTATTTATTTGACAGAGATTACAAGTAGGCAAGAGAGGCAGGCAGGGAGAGAGAGGAGGAAGCAGGCTCTCCGCGGAGCAGAGAGCCCGATGTGGGGCTGGATCCCAGGACCCTGGGATCATGACCTGAGCCGAAAGCAGAGGCTTTAACCCACTGAGCCACCCAGGCACCCCCCGCCCCTGCTTTAAAGTAGATAGTTTTCCTAGCATATTTCTCCAAATCATTTATTTCGGACCATTTTCCCAATACAAGATAGGCCCTTTCAAAATGAAGATTTAAGCTGGGTTTTTTGTTTTCTGTTTGTTTGTTTTTAATTTCTGGATAGTTTTCTTGGCTTACAGTTCCAATGTTCATTTCTGTTCTTTCTTTTTATTTTGCAGTGACTTTAGTCATACTAAGGACAGAACTTTTTTCCTTGTCCATCTGGCATTTCATCCACTTTCCTCTTAAACTTTTTATTCTTAAAAAATAAAAAAATGTACCCCTTCAGTTGTTTTCCTGCCTTTCTTCAAAGTCCCTGATTAAGTTTTTATTCCAATCTATATTCCTCTGGTAGCTTCTAATTTCTTCTTTGTTTCCTAGTTCCTTTTTTTCTTCAACTTCTTTTCTGAGTTAGATTTTCATTGAATTTTTTCTTATGTTGTGTCCTTTTTTTTCCATTTTTTAACTTTCTAGTTTAATGCTCTTCTAGAATTATAACTAAATGCTTGTTTAAGACTATTTAATAAAATTTAGAGTGTTTCACACAGTGTTCTTCTGTTTCTTTATTGAATTTTGAAAAAATATTTATTACAAGGAATATTTTAATTTGAATTTTCTGTTTACTTTTTGGGGTACTTTTGTGTTGATTTTGGTTGTTGTTGTTTTTTTTTTAATCCTTGGCATTTTGTTGATAATCTCCTAGCTCAAGAATGCCCTTTTCTACCAGTATGATAAAGTAAAAATTCTTAAGAATTGGTTATGGGGGAGCACCTGGCTGGCTCAGTGGGTTAAAGCCTCTGCCTTTGGCTCAGGTCATGATCCCAGGGTCCTGGGATCTAGCCCCGCATCAGGCTCTCTGCTCAGCAGGGAACATGCTTCCTTCTCTCTCTGCCTTCCTCTCTGCCTACTTACAATCTCTGTCTATCAAATAAATAAATAAAAATCTTAAAAAAAAAAAAAAAAACAATTGGTTATGGGGCACCTGGGTGACTCAGTCAGTTAAGCATCTGCTTTTGGCTAAGGTCATGATCCCAGGGTCCTGGGATTGAATCCCACAGAGTTCTGCATTGGGCTCCTTGTCAGAGGGGAGCCTGCTTCCCCCTTTGCCTCTGTCCCTCTCTCTGTCTCTCATGAATAAATGAATAAAATCTTTGAAAAAAAATTGGTTGTGTCATTTATAGTGGTGTTGATGTCAAGAAGAAGGGATGAATGGTGTCTCACTTTTATCTTTCGTTTCTGTAGGATCTTTAGCTTTCAATTCTCCCTCTCCTTTCTTTTTCTTTCTCTATTTTGTAGATTCTCCCCATAAGAGACAATGCTTCCCAAAGGCTAATTCCTCTAATTCTGCCTATTTTCAAGCCCCATTCTTGTAGCTGGTACGGGGAACTACCAATTTCTTGACTGGTTTCTGGTATTTTGGTACATACTTTTGTAATTTCTTTCTCAAAGTGATTTATCTATCTTTTAGGTATATGTTCTTTTCTATTCTTCTTTCTTACAGAATCTCTAAAGTTCTCCTTCCTTCACTCCTTGTACCTGTAGACTTTCACCAGCCATGAGACCTTGTTGGAATTTTGTTTTTATTTCTCTGTTTATAGGAATTAGAACTTTGTGGCATTTGTATCCCCTAGTAATGTCTAAACTATGGCCAACTGTAATTTTATTTTTGTTTTTTGTTCACTTACATCATTTTGTCATTGTTGATCTTGTGGGTTTTTTCAGAAGGTTGTAGGAAGAGATTCAGATTTAAGAAGTCACAATTATCCTCTATACTTGGACAATTTTCCAGGAAGGTTATTAACAAAAAAGATCAACTTTAGAAGTTGAGTACAGGCACTACTAAAGGGCTTTAAGAGTGGAATTAGTGGAATTAGGGAGGCAGCAATAATTGTTCCAGTTAGTGAAGTGACTCACAGCAAAGAAACTGCAGTGAAATTTTAAAGTGAGGATAGATTCAAGTTGCACTCAAGGTGATAAGGACTATTTATCAATTTCTTAAATAAATCATGTGTTACAGAAAAAAGTTGTTGCATATGGATGAAATTTTCAATTCATTAAGAGCAAAATAATCAGTTTATGGAATAAAATAGTCTCCTACTAATGTGCAATAAGGATTCCATTTGTTACTGACCTTCAGAGAAATTCTAAAGGAAGCATTGTTGAAAAGGGTTATAATACCATAATATCATCATCACTTGATTAATTATGCCAAATTTCACTTGATATTATCACTTTTAACAGATTTGTTTTGATTCAATAATTTGGTTTAATTGAATTGAACTGATTTAATTTTTGTTTATAATTCAATGATTATAGCACTTAGAGACATCAGGCATAATGGAGCTTTGCTATGGTAAAAGTAAGCTGATTTGGATTGAACAGGAATTAATATAAACTGCCACCAATATGAATCACTTGGAGAATTATAATAGCCTACTAGAGTTATTGTGAGGATGATAAAATTAATAAGCGTAAAATGCTTGGAATTGTATCTAGAACACTGTAACTACTTAATAAATATTAGCTATTGTTGGGACATAATCTGTACTAACCTTGATTTTGTTTACACAGCTCTTTTTTTGGAAAGAGGTAATAGCACAAATGAGGGTAAAAATTATTTTTATGGGTCCTTTTTTCTTGTGGTCAAGAGTGTCAAAAATATTTTCTGAAACCTCTCCATATTTAGAATCTGAAACAGAGCGACATTTATTGAAGCATTCGTGCTTTTTTTTAGAAATAAGGAACCTATTGTGAACACAGATTATGGCAACGAAAGAATATGAATATTTACTACAAAAGAGAAACATACAAATGTTTCTAAATCTTACACCATTTTATAGCTCTTTATTTGAATTTTATAGTGGTATTTTGTTCGTTAGTCCATTGAATTAATTATTGAGATCTTCTTTTGTCTGCTATATGATCACAAATACAAAAAAGTTTTCTTGGTAAATATTTGACCTAATGGTTACATTTTCATGGCTACTTAAATCAGTCAATCCTGGGTCTTTGCCATGTATACCTTGTCAGGACTTAATGATTTCTTAAAAACTACTGTGGGTACACTCACACCCACCCACAGACACACACACACACATGCATACCACTCTTGGAAGGGGTCAAGCGCAATAAGTAATCTGAATCTTGGGCTATGATGTGTTTAATGAGATTGACTCAGTGATTCTGATAATATCCCCAGAAAAATTGGAAACTTTGAACTCAGAGACCTCAGAAGCTGTGTTTAACATAAAAGCCCTTTGGGCCAAATTTGACTCCAACATGCTTCAATTAGAGACACACATATCATATAAGTTCCTACTTGAAAATAGCTGTTACCTTTTAAATGTTTTGGGAGAAGATGCTGGAAATAGAGATAGAAGTAAGGAATAAATAGAAGAAAGATAAACAAGGAGGACAGTTCTATGGCCCATAGTCTGGATTGGGACCCCATCTCTATTTCTGTCTAGAATAGGATGCTGGCTACTGGGAAGCAATGCCCTATTCTTTAGGTTATATAAGTGTGTTTGTAAACCATTGAGGGAGCACCAAGAACTAAGAACATTTTTTTTTTTCTTTTTTGGGGTACTGAAGCATAGACCTTACAGTCTTGGGTAAGCTTGTGCTACTCATAGAGAAATTAAAAGAACACCATCCTCCACTTTCTGCCTCCATGAAACCCGAAGAAACTATCCATGAATATCCAAATCTGCTTCCTTTGCTGGCAGGAGAAAGCAAGAATTTGTATCAGACAGAGATGAACACAGCAGACGCCATATGGTGGCTTATTTTCATTACTTGCATTGCTGGCCATAGTTTACACATTTCTAGGTGCTTCCTAACATCTAGGAGTGCTATTGAGCTTAATGACAGGGGATAAATGGTAATAAATATTAAAAAGAATTGGAAATTGTATGTGATATTATGAGCTAAAGGCTTTGGTACTTACTGCTTAGTGGGTGATGGAGTGCTAAATATGCCTAAGTTCAGATCATCATCCTGTGCAAAATACAAATAAAAGAAAACCTTGCAATGGAAAACAAAACTTAATAGATCGTGTATTTGGCAAACAAACCAGATTTGTGACATAAATACGGATATACAAATGCATGTTCAGTAAAACCTTGTTATAATGTTACCATAAGAAATTTTATTAGCTGAATTTAAAATTCTATTTTTAAAAACATAATATGAGATCTATTTTGATTTAAAGAAATTTTAACTATAGAACATACAATCAATTCCTTATAGGACAATGTAGCTCACATCACAAGGTCAATTTAAGCCTTAAGTTTGGAGGTAAAGCACATAAGAACACTGCTGAATATCCTCAATCACCACTTCCTTGCACTTTGGGGGGAAAAATCAGTAAAGGAGGTGGGTGGGAACAGATGCTACTTAAGTAGAATTCCACTTGGGTTATTTTAAGATGTAAATCCTCTTCAATCTGAATTTATGACTAATTTTCTTCATGTGGTGTGATATTGTTGTAGTTGAGAAACAAGTTTGGCCAACAAATGTTCAGAATAAATTATATATTCTTTTTGAATATGCCATTCGTTAAATGGCTTTTGACAAATTGCCCAACTTTACTAACCCTCACTTCCTTCATTTACCATGGAGGTAGTTCCTGCTTCAATTCCTTACTGTGGCATCACAAGATTCACAATGTACTTGCTGTACATTTGAACTTCCATTGAAACACTTTGTTTAAAGTCTTAGTAATAAAAAGTAAAATGTGAAGGGCAAAGTTATTCCAACTACCATAAAAATAATTACTGAGTTAATTAATTAGGACACATAATCATGTGTTGAGAAAAGCGATTTGCTTTTATTAGGAGTGTTAGGAGGTCATAAGAGCTAACTAGGTTTGAGTCACTAACATAAAATAATAGTTTCCAAAAAGTCAGTGAAGTTCAAATATGAAAATAGAAATCTCAACACATTTTATAAAGAGATTGTGGTCAGTTCTATGTAAGTATGTAGAAAATAGGAACAAGGACCTATTTAGGGGTGCCTGGGTGGCTCATTTGTTAAACATCAGCCTTCCGCTCAGGTCATGTTCCCAGGGTCCTTGGATAGAGCCCTGCATCCGGCTCCCTGATCAGTTGGGAGCCTGCTTCTCCCTCCTCCGCTCTCCCTGCTTGTGTTCCCTCTCTCACTATCTGTCTCTCTCTCTGTGTCAAATAAATAAATAAAATCTTTAAAAAAAAAAAAAAGAGGACCAATTTAGAGGTTACATGATAAAAAAAAATTTAAAAACTAAAATTATGAGAAAAATGTGAAAGGTCTATAATATTGAACCTATTTATTATTTTTTTAAGATTTTATTTATTTATTTGACAGAGAGAGAGAGAGCATGTGTGCACAAGCAGGGGGAGCAGCAGGCAGAGGGTGAGGGAGAAGAAGACATTCCACTGAGCAGGGAGCCCAACGTGGGGCTCAATCCCAGGATCCTGGGATCATGACCTGAGCCGAAAACAGTTGCTTAACCAACTGAGCCATCCAGGCACTGCTATTGAAACTGTTTATTAAGCCTTGAATGTATTTATGCTACTGACAAGATTCTTGTACATATATTATATAACAGAAATACTGTAGATGCACCAGATGGGGAAAAAACTCAAAAACAAAATCAGCTGATTGGAATCATATATATCTGACAATGAGCCAATGGAGGTCCATCCTGGTAGATGGCTATGGAAATAGATACACACTTGCATTAGGAGCCCCAAGGGGTTGCAGATACATCTGGACCTGGTATCCTATAATTAAACTGATGCAGAAAGAGTGAGAGATTGCAGTTCATCTGGACCGTGTGAGATAAAAGAAAACTATTTCATTTGCAATGTTTAGATTTTAAGTTTGGGGTATGAAATGCAAGTGAGAATATATGAAAAGTATGGGGAAATTCAGCAGGTAGGCCTCTTAAGTGTGTTTACATACACTGGACTTAATGATACAAACTCTGTTTTTGTTTAAGATTTATTTATTTATTTGAGAAAGAGAGAGAGAGAGCAGGAGCTGGAGGAGTAGAGGGAGAGAGAATTTCAGGCTCTGTGCTCAGCACATAGCTGGACACAGGGCCCACCTCACAACCCTGAGATCATGACCTGGGCAGAAACCAAAAATCAGACGCCTAAGGGACTGTGCCACTCAGGCACCCCAAAGATAAAAGTTCCTTATGAAGAAAAACAAAATGTTTCATCAGCTATCGGTGTTAGCTCTTAATTTGGCATGTTCAAATTTTGTTGCTACTTTGTATCAGGAGCCCTGCATTCTCTAGGCACAATATGAAACATTCAGTTTAACTTTTTCACCTTTCCATAGGCTGATCTTCCCACTTGGAATGTTTTTTCTTTTGCATTCCCCTTTTCAAAACAATAACAACCTGTATATATAAAATATGAATTTCAGTGTAAAAATTTATGTCTATAAGAATTATATTTTATTTCTCTAAACCTACTTAATTAATATTTCAAGCTCCTATTCCAAAAATTATATGACATTTAATTTCAGGGTCCCACCCCCTAAGCTGAGAATGTATGTAAATTGTTGGAGTTAGTACACAATACAAAGGCATAAGGAGATGGGTAGGGTTGATAATCTAGTTATTGCCTGAAAGAAATTATACATCTGAATCATAATAAAACTAAACTTAAGAAAAATGCATATTAAACAGGTTACAGTAAAAACACATTTTTACTCCAAAAGTGTTGTTTTACAGCTGGTAACAGAGAAGATAGGATTACTAAACTTAGCTACATTGGCATAAAAATAAGAATGCAGCCTATAGACCAAAATAGATCCAACCAGAGAGCTTTGTGTATATTTTTCTGATGTTGGAAATAAGTGCTATTTCAATTTACATTGTCCAATATGCATTTCAGAAATTTGAGTCACCCTGTTTCCACCACTCTACGTTTTCATGGGTTCTGTTCTCACCCTAAAGCTGAATGATGTTTGCCACATCAGTTTATATTTGGTTGATTTATGTGACAATATATAGTACATGAGATATATATACATATATATGAGAAACTTGTTCCATTTCTCTGTGCATGCATATATATATATGTGTATATACACATATATATATATGATAGGCATCTATTTCAAGGATGAGTGAAAGCTGTACATTCGGCAAAGACAGATGAGACACAGTAGAATCAATGAAACTTGAGCTCTATCTTTAGCTAAGATTCATTTAATTTTCTCAAGATGACATGTAAACTAAAACATTCCATATTTTTGATGAATGACAATCATACACATTTTCTTTTATAAATTATAGATGACAATATTTGCTTCTTTAAATCATAAACATAAATACCGCATATGTTCATATAGAGTAACGAATATACTGTTGGTGTTTTCCACACATTTGTAATTTTTCCCTCCTTGAATTCTGAGAGAAAACTGTTTTATCTAAAAACCCAGGTGCCTCGTTAGCGCAGTAGGTAGCGCATCAGTCTCATAAAAACCCAAACCATAAGAGTCCTCCTCCTATTTTGTAGCATCACACAAAGATCAACTATTTCAAGAAGATTCTTATACTATTCTAACAGATTCCAAAGTGCATTCAGAATTAAATATTTAAGTACCGCTAATACCTTATTTATTTATATTATTTATTTAATATGTATATTTTAACCATATTTTATTATAATTGTCAACATCAGAAAATAAATTTATTCAGGCTTTTCCTGATTAAGGCACAATTTTCTTTTCTTTTTTTACTTTTAAAAGATTTTATTTATTTATTTGACAGCCAGAGATCACAAGTAGGCAGAGAGGCAGGCAGAGAGAGAGGAAGGGAAGAAGTCTCCCTGAGGAGCAGAGAGCTAGACAAGGGGCTTGATCCCAGGACCCTGGGATCATGACCTGAGCTGAAGGCAGAGGCTTTAACCCACTGAGCCACCCAGGTGCCCCAAACCACAATTTTCGTAAGTGAATTACTATTGGAATGGATTTTTGAAAAGGGAAGAATATGTGGCAATGAAAAGATTTGAGAAGATTACTTTAGCAATTATATATAAAATGTTTGAGATTTTAGTGGCATTGATGGCCTACATATCACTAAAATTTAGAGTTTTAGCACAGGGTAATAATATATTAAGCTCAGTTAATTGTGATCAAATATAGAGCAAAAGATAGTCATAAAAATCTGGACAACTGAGTAGGACAGTAAGAATTTAAAAAAGACAACTGTTCATTAGTCCTTCAATAGTGACATGTTACTTACATGAAGCGCCACTGCCACTTGGAACAATGTGTTACTTAAACTATAACCCCTGGAGGATTTTACTAGTTACCAAGCATATTTAGATATGGCCTTTAATGAAAAATATACACTGGCAACAGGTCTTTGGGGAGAAGGACGATATACAACCGTGAAGCTGGGCAGCTGGGAACGCCCAGCCCACCTAGGGCGGAACGCCGCCAGCCGAGCAGCCAGGAATGCCCTGTCCGCTCAGAGCAGAACGAAATACCGCCTGCTTCCCTTTTCCGTTATCGCTCCTTTCTCTTCCCAGAAGCACCCGTTGTTATTTAGATGAGTCCTTTGAATGTGCTCGGTTAACTATAAACTTTACCCTCCTTCTTGTTTGTCCACAATGTGTGTGAGCAATGTTTGACCTTCATCATTCCTCTGTTGGCTATTGTTTCTATCTAATAAAAGTGAGACTGTGGAGTTACTCGGGGCAGCAGTCTTTTCGACTGTTGTCCCCTGCTTCCAATCTCTTTCAGCTGACTTGCTTGTGCCTAATTCTTCTCCCTTCCACCGACTGGAAGCAGCAATGAAGGACATTGATAATAAGGCTGAAATACTGAAATAAAAACATAAAGTTGAAAGAGGGAGAAAAGTAGGCCAATCTTAATTATGAACATAGGTGTAAATAGATAAATAAAATATTATAAACTGACTCCAACAGTGTACTAACAGGCTTGGCATTGTAACCAGGTAGAATTTGTCCTAAAAATATAACGCATCATTAGGGAACCTACTTGTTTAAGAGAAAACCAGCCTAAGGGACTTGGCAGATATTAAAAAATGGTAAGCCAGGAGCACCTGGGTGTCAGTGGGTTAAGCTCCTGATTTCAGCTCAGGTCATGATATCAGGGTGTGAGATGAAGTCCATTATCAGTCTGTGTGCTGGGGTAGAACCTGCTTAAGATTCTCTCTCTCCAGAGAAGGAGGGAAGAAAGGGAGAGAAGGAAGGAGGAAAAAGAAAAGGAAAGGAGAAAAAGAACTGAAAACATCAGGCAAATATATTACTTACTTGTGGATTGTTAAGAAGGTGACTGGGGGGAGACAAGATGGCAGAGAACTAGGAGGAGGCGTCTTTTCAACCTGTCCCCTAAAGTGAGCTGATTACCTACCAAAGAACTCCGATCACCCATGAAATCAGCCCGAGACCAGAATTATACATGTCTGGAACTCTATGGGGGCAGAAGACACCAGTGGGCAAGTAAAGCAGAGTGGGAACGTCGGACTGGTATTGGAAGATAAACAAAAGGGGGAGGGAGCCACCAGAAGTGACCCATTGGAAAGTAATACCCCAATACGAGAGTGCCCTGCGACTGGGGACCAGCACTAACTTGGAGTCTGGTTGAAAGCACTCAGAAAGAGCAGAGGATCATGGGGGGAATTTGTGGGAATCAGGGCTGTTAGGGACAGGGGCTTATGTCCCTGGACCCAGGACAGCCATCCCTGGTGCTGAGACAGAGAGTGCAGCAAAGAAACCAGGTCTTGGTCCCTGAGCCACGAGAGCGTCTGAGAGTGCATGGGGTGTGGCTCCCATGAGGGGTTGGGAGCCTCAACACAGGCTTTTTGCAGTCCCCATGTACGTGCCACGCCTTGCTATCAGAGCCCGTGTCACGGCCCACACCCTCCCCTGAGAGAGGCGCGGGAAGGCGCCAGCCCGGCGCTCTTGGACCCGGAAAGTCCAGGCATTCCCAGCCTGGGCCAGCATGAAAATCTCAGTGTGTGATCACTGCTTGGGACTCTCTGGCGGTGTGGAGCTGCCCAGACAGCCGCCGCTGTCGTGATTTTGGGTACAAGCAGGAGTTCCTGTGTCCCCAGGGACTGCGACTGGGAACGTGCTCTGCCAGGGGCCAAGGGGGAACTTATGTGCTCTGCAGCACCCAGAGGGGAACAGACTGAGGCTTCTCTCTGAGAGGGAGGTCTGGGTGCAGTTTGCTTTCCTCTAAACCTCCAAAAACCATCAAAAGCTGTCAAGGCTAGAGAAAATACGTGAACAAACAAACATAAAACCTCCAGAGAACAAAAGCCTGAAAAACCGGTTTCCTCAGAGCCCACCCCCTTGAGGGGGGGGGAGGACTTAACTCAGTAAACACTGCCAGAAACCCCACGTGGCAGTCCCCTCCCCCAGAAAGGCGGAAGGGAAAAAAAAAAAAAAGACGATAAGAGAACCACCACTACTTCATAGATACAAGTTTTATTTTTAATTTTTAATTCGTTCCCACTATTCTGGCTCATTTTTTTTATATAGATAATTTTTTAACCTATTTACCCTCATAGTGAGATGTCCAAGTATACCAAATTCCATGATAACCTTTTAACCTGAACTTTTTGATATATATACCCATGGTTTTCTTTTGCTTTTCTATTTTTTAATTTTTTTAAATTTTATTTAAGTTTAGTTTAGTTCGTTCTTTTTTTATTTTTCTTTTTTAATATTCATATAGAGTTAAACTTCAAGGTAATCCCCTCTCCCCAATCAATGCTACCCCTATAGGGAAACCAATTTTTAATCCCCCTTTATCTTAAAAAAGTTGAGTCCTTTAACAAAAATGTCAAGATACATCCAGGAAGAATCAAAATAACCTTCCTTGCCCACATTGAGAATTTACAACCACTCTCCCATCTTTTTCTCCTACCAGTATTTTTGTATACTTGTGTTTGTCCTGGTAGTCTATAAATCTTATACTTAGGGTTCTTTTTGATGAAATTCTTTTTTGTTTGTTTGTTTATTTGTTTGTTTTGCTTTTATATATATATATTTTTTTCTCTTGTCATATACTTTTAGCAGTTTTTTGTTTGTCTGTTTTTGTTTGTATACTTCATAAATCTTACCTTGGGGCCCATTTGGGCTGAACCTTCTCTTTTACCTTTTTTTATTTCCTGTCTCTCTCTCTCTCTCTCTCTCTCTTTTTCTCCATTTCTTTTTTCTTTCATTTGGGTAGGGACTCTTGATTGCTCAGAAGCATTCCAGGGTGCAACTTGACTGCACCACAATCGATACATCCAGCTACATCTGTTCAGCCAACTCTCACCAAAATGACTAGGAGGAGGAATGCCCAACAGAAGAAAAATTCAGAGGATGGGCCTTCTGCAACAGAGCTAATGGCTATTGACATAGACAATATGTAAGAAAGGGAATTCAGGCTAACAATTATCCAGGCAATAGCTAGGTTGGAGAAAGCCATGGATGACAAAGTGGAATTTATTAGGGCAGAACTGAAAGCCACCAGGGATGGTGTTCACAATGTTAGGGCAGAACTGAAAAGCCACCAGAGATGATGTTCACAATGTTCTCAATGAGTTCCAATCTAATCTAAATTCTCTAAAAGCTAGGGTAACTGAGACAGAAGATAGAATTAGTGGTCTGGAGGACAAACAGATAGAGAGAAAGGATCAAGAGGAAGCCTGGAACAAACAACTTAGAAGCCATGAAAACAGAATTAGGGAAATAAATGATGCCATGAAATGTTCCAATGTCAGAATTACTGGAATCCCTGAAGGGGAGGAGAAAGAAAGAAGTCTAGAAGATATAGTGGAACAAGTTCTCCATGAAAAATTTCCCAATCTCGCAAATGGAACCAGCGTTCATGTACTAGAGGCAGAACGGTCTCCCCCCAAGATTATAGATTCTTGAAAGTCCTCGAGACACCTGATAGTAAGAATCAAGAATTATAATTGTACACAGGCTCTATTGAAGGCAGCTAGGACAAAGAATCTCCTTACATACAGAGGAAAGCCCATCAGAATAACATCAGGCCTGTCCACAGAAATCTGGCAAGCCAGAAAGGGCTGGCAAGATATATTCAGGGCACTAAATGAGAAGAACATGCAGCCAAGAATACTTTATCCAGCAAGACTGACATTCAAAATGGATGGAGATATAAAGAGTTTCCAAGACCGGCAAGGAAACTCAAGATTAGAGCAGAGATCAATGAGGTAGAAACTAGAGATACAGTAGAACGTATCAATGAAACTAGGAGCTGGTTTTTTGAAAGAATCAATAA
>PISX010014353.1:0-39380 GCA_004024625.1 Mellivora capensis
CAATGTGTCATTCAATGCTTTTGTTTCTTTATTGATTTTCTGCATGGATGATCTATTACTGAGAGAGGCATGTTAAGATCTCCTACTATCAATGTATTCATATCAATATGACTCTTTATCTTGATTAATAGTTTTCTTATGTAATTGGCTGCTCCCATATTGGGGGCATAGATATTTACAATTGTTAGATCATCTTGGTAGATAGTCCCTTTAAGAATGATGTAGTGTCCTTCTGTATCTCTGATTACAGTCTTTAGTTTAAAATCTAATTTATCTGATATGAGAATCGCTACCCCGGCCTTCTTTTGAGGCCCATTGGCATGAGTGATGCTTCTCCATCCCTTCACTTTCAATCTGGGTGTATCCTTAAGTTCAAAATGGGTCGCTTGTAGACAACATATGGATGGGTCCTGTCGTTTTATCCATTCTTCAACCCTATGTTGTTTTATGGGCGCATTTAGGCCATTCATATTGAGAGTGATTTTTGATAGATACGTTTTTATTGACATCGTGTTACCTTTGAAGTCTTTCTTTCTGTAGATTGTCTCTATATTTCTGTTCAATGATATTCTTAGGATTTTTCCTCTTTTATAGAACCCCCCCTTAATATTTCTTGCAGTGTCAGCTTGGTGGTCGCATACTCTTTTAAGCCTTGCCAGTCTTGGAAACTCTTTACCTCTCCATCCATTTTGAATGTCAGTCTTGCTGGATAATGTATTCTTGGCTGCATGTTTTTCTCATTTAGTGCCCTGAATATATCTTGCCAGCCCTTTCTGGCTTGCCAGGTTGCTGTGGACAGGTCTGACGTTATTCTGATGGGCTTTCCTCTGTATGTAAGGAGCTTCTTTGTCCTAGCTGCCTTCAAGAGAGTTTCTCTAGAATTATAATTCCTCATTCTTACTATCAGGTGTCTCGAGGTGTTTTGAGAATCTAAAATCTTGGTGGGGGGGCCGTTCTGCCTCTAGTACATGAACACTGGTTCCATTTGCGAGATTCGGAAAATTTTCATGGAGAACGTGTTCCACTATATCTTCGAGACTTCTTTCTTTCTCCTCCCCTTCAGGGATTCCAATAATTCTGACATTGGAACGTTTCATGGCATCATTTATTTCCCTGATTCTGTTTTCATGGCTTCTAAGCTGTTTGTTCCAGGCTTCTTCCTGATCCTTTCTCTCTATCTGTTTGTCCTCCAGATCACTAATTCTATCTTCTATCTCAGTTACCCTAGCTTTTAGAGAATTTAGATTAGATCGGAACTCATTGAGAGCCTTGTGAACATCATCCCTGGTGGCTTTCAGTTCTGCCCTAACATTGTGAACATCATCCCTGGTGACTTTCAGTTCTGCCCTAATCAATTCCGTTTGGTCATCCATGGCTTTCTCCAACCTAGCTATTGCCTGGATAATTGTTAGCCTGAATTCCCTTCCTGACATAATGTCTATGTCGGTAGCCATTAGCTCTGTTGCAGAGGGCCCATCCTCTGAATTTTTCTTCTGTTGGGCATTCCTCTTCCTAGTCATTTTGGTGAGAGATGGCTGAATGGATGTAGCTGGATGTATCGACCGTGGTGCAACCAAGGTGCACCCTGGAACGCTTCTGAGCAATCAAGAGTCCCCACCCAAATGAAAGGAAAAAAAGGAAGAGAGAAAGAAGGAAAAAAAAGAGAGAGAGAGACAGGAAAAAGAAAGAAGGATAAAAGAGAAGGCTCAGCCCAAATGGGCCCCAAGGTAAGGTTTGTGAAGTATACAAACAAAAACAAACAAAAAGACTGCCCACTGGCGTCTTCTGCCCCCGTAGAGATCCAGATGTGTATAATTCTGATCTCAGGCTGATTTCATGGGTGATCGGAGTTCCTTGGTAAGTAATCAGCTCACTTTAGGGTACAGGTTGAAACAGCGCCTCCTCCTAGTTCCCCGCCATCTTGTCCCCCCCGCCCCAAGAGCCCCTTTCAAGCCCCACATGCTTCTCTAGATGTTGGATCCTAGTCTAATTCATATGCTAATCAGAAATCTCTTCGACCATGGCTGGCTAGATCAGGAGGAGTCAGTGCACATGGGATCATGGGGCTAAGGGAAGGGAATGGTGAAGCTGTGAAATACAATGTATGTGCTCCCCAATGTATGTGGGGAGCACATACATTGGTGATCACACATATCCCTTAGAACAATACTCACAGCCCCAAGCTGGGGGTATACTTGTACCTAATAAGTGGAAATTATTAAATTAAGGAGAAAAAAAAAAAGAAAGCCAATCCTCTTGACATCTGCTTCTGTTGTTTTCACATCCGTGCTAGCTCTACTAACCTGTATCTACATTAGAGCCCTGTTATGCACATTGGTCAAAGACACAATCTGTTGCTGTAAAATTGATCAAAATATAGATAAGCTTTGTTTTAGTATTTATCCAGTGACCAGGAGGACCCTCATACAGGCCTCAGTGCTGTTCTCATGACCATTTCCATATTGGAGTCGAAAGCCTGGCTGTCACGGTGCAAGGGTTACAGAATGATCAGCATCTCCAGATCCCCTGGCTCCCTTATTTGTTTGAGAAATGCAAGAATAAAACAACCATGCAAGAATAATGAGCATCACATCTGATTTCAGAAAGCCCATTAAAATAACAAATCAGAAATGTCTTCAATAAAAATCACTGGAGATAAGAATCATTCAAAGACTAGTTCTTTTGGAGGGAACAATGCATACTGTTGTGGATTTTTTTAACACTGAGATTTTAAAAGCCAATTTTCTCTTTCATTTAATATTTTCAGGTTTACTTACTATGTCTGATATTTCCTATCTAAAAATGCATTAAAAATGGCAAGAGAGGAAATCCTTGTGTGGCAAAATTATCCTCCTGGAACTTTTTACATGATATATCTATGCAGATTTCTCCACACGACCCTGAGCAGGCAGTGTGCCATTCTGATCCCCTGAGTCCTGTGTCTGAGAGCACTTTATCTCCAAAGCCCTTAATCATCAACCCAGACGTCACGAAAAACAGTACTACATCTTGAGGGCTTCCTCCTGCAAGCCCAAAGGAAAGATCTTTGGAGCTTAGGAAAGTAAGATTATTTCTAGGCTCCAAACTTTAGAGATGTCCCTTGTTCCTATGGTTCAGAGGAACCCTGGAAAAAGTATGGCTAGGACAAAGATGTGGGCCTAAGGACGTGTTGAGCAATGTGGTGACCAGAAGAGCTGGGCAAATA
The DNA here is from genome assembly GCA_004024625.1 of Mellivora capensis. Classification (NCBI taxonomy): domain Eukaryota; kingdom Metazoa; phylum Chordata; class Mammalia; order Carnivora; family Mustelidae; genus Mellivora; species Mellivora capensis. The sequence continues at coordinate 3,206 of PISX010014353.1, forward strand.
AGGACAAACCAGGTTTGAGGAACTTGCCAACAGGGAGTTGCAAAGGGGGGCCCAGCTTTACCTTCAAATCTAAGCTGGGCGTTCTTAGGGCCAGGAACATGAGACGAGGCTAACAGCTCAAGAGTCCTGGGGTAACTGCAGTGATGGGGCAGGAGAGATGGGAAAAGGGGGAGAATAAGGCCCAAGGGTTCAGGGCTAGGTTCTTGAAAGCTCTTTCTTGTCATATGTCAGCTACAAGGAACGTGAGTGGGTCCTACTGATCTAAAAGCTTGTCTTCTGGGAGGAGACCTTTAAAACCAAGTGGCCAAGTGCTGGGTATTCAGCACAGATGATGTTCCAGAGAAGATGAGAAATTGGCTACTGTCATCTAGAAGTTGTCATATTTATCCTTATGCTTTTAGTCCCCCTGATAGAGCTCTGAAATGGAAATGTGTAGGTAACAGAACATAACAGTGAGCAGCATGTTTAGGGCTTGAGATGAGTAAATATTCTGCCAATTCTGGCCATGTAAATCGCCGCCATTGGTGACATTTTTCATATTTCCACTTCAGAGAGGTGTGCTACTGTAAATGCCTGCCATTCCTGATAGGTCATCAGCTGTGAGGTAAATGGAGTTGACAGGTGTAGAAACAGAGAGCCAGGGCCATTCTTCAAAGGATAGAGGCCAGAGGGCATCCCCCTGCCCCCGTGTTTCTGTCCCAGTGTGTGGGATCTGTTGAAAGAAACAATGAGGGCTGTCCCAACAACCCACAGGGTTAAGAGACACCTACAGAGAAAGGGAGAAAGTCTGGGAGGCAGGGAGGCAAGGTTTTACTACCCACCACAAGAGCGATCCCTGACTTCCATTTTCCTTGCTCTGCCCGACAGAAACTTACCATTACTGTCACTATTTCCTTCTATCGACTCTTGCCCCTGAAGAGAGTTTATCTTTGCCAGGCAGGTTCTTCTGGCATTATTGATGTTGGATTGGAATGGTAGGAAAAGCCTAGAAAGGTAGGAGGATTATAAGGACTAGCAAGAAGTGTAGTAACTATACACAATAAAGAGTGGGAGAAGTGACAAAGAGGAGAGACCGTGAAAGTTTCGAGGGTGTAGGTGGAGATGAAGAAAGTGTATCTGATTTGGCTTTGTTGGTGAGGTCCTGGGCAGCTGAAAAGTTTCTGAGAGTCTGGAGTGCCACAGAATTGGGAAAATGAGGAAGGAGTGGGCCTGAGCTTATCACTTGGGTCCCCTTGGATTTCCTTTAGAAGATTCAAGTAAACAATAAAATTCCTTCTTGGGTAGAGCTTCTTTAAAAGTGGCCTTGCTCTGAGAGTGGACCACATGGTCAGAGCTTCATGAAGGCTACAAATCCATAATTGGGAGACCTAGTCATGTTTCATTATGGACAAGTTGATCTTAGCCAAGTCATTGGAATCTCTGAGCCACAGTTTTCTCATTTGTAAAATGGAGGGGATAGATAGGATCAACATTTCTACATTATGTTCTATAAAAATTATGGGGAAAAAGTATTTTAAATATGTTTTGAAGACAATGAGTTAAACATATTTAGAACAGTTAGCCACCTCAAGAGCCTCTAAAAGACTTTGAAATTTAGCTGTTGACTTGGGAATTTCCATTAATGTTCTCCAAATTTGTTTGATTGTTGTTATGGGCTGAATTGTGTCCCTTGCCAAATTCGTATGGTTGAAGTCCTAACACCAGATACCTCAGAATGTGACTGTATATAGAGACAGGGTCTTTAAAGATTTTAAGCTAAAATGAGGTCTCCAGAGAGGGCCTTAATCCAATATGACTGGTATCTTCAATAAGAAGAGGCAGCTGGAACACAGGCACCATGCAGAGGGAAGACAATGTGAGGACACAGGGAAAGATAGCTATCTGCAAGTCAACGAGTGAGGCCTCAGAAGGACCAACTGTGCTGACCACTCAGTCTCCAGACTTCTTGTCTCTAGAACTGTTAGAAAATAACTTTTTATTGTTTAAGCCACCCAGTGTGTGGGACTTGGTTATGGCAGCCCTAGAGAACTAATAATTATGGAACTCTGTCTCTATAACATTCTCTTCTCAGAGTTTCTCAGATTACACTTTGCGTAAATGCTGAACTAGGTGTTCTTCAACCTTTTTTCCACTCTACAATGCCATGATTTTATGAAAAATCATGTCAATCAATATAAAACATAATATAATCGATTAGTTAAGAAAAAATATATATCCTGGGAAGTCAGAAAAGTTAGATCTTGGTGTCACCTGGGTTATTTGTTAGGTTCATGAAAAAGATGGCAGAAAAGAGGGCCCGAAGGAGGGCAGGGAGGGCTACAGAGGACTCTGGTAGGATTCGATAGTTCTCCCAGAGATGTCCGATTCACTTGCCTTTGAAGCAGCCAGGATGCTCATGTGTATTTTGGTTTTAAATCCTAGTGTGAGCTCTAAGGATGTGTGTATCTTCTTGGAATGGTGGTTATCAGGTGAAGGAGGCCTTTATCTTATTGTCTCAGGGGTTCTGCCACCAGTACCTTTATCCACAGAAAAACACAAGGTGAGCCCTGAGTAGGACATCATTTAAGGTAGTACTAAAGCAGCAGAGAGGGTTGTGTGAGAGAGACAGACAGATGAATTCCCACACCTTATCTCTCTAGACAGCTTCCTACCACAGAACTCTACCACAGAAACTGGAGACCCAGCAATGCTGTAATTTCTAGAATCCCAATCCAACCCTTCCTAGGATGACCAGTACAAACAGACTATAGTGACGTTTATTTCCTGAGGGACACCACAGCTTGGATATTGGCAGATCGAGACAGCCGGAGTTACACACGAAAACAAAAACACATCAGCATGGAGGTTGACATGTCATGCTTTATGCGCTGCTTCCTGGGGTTTCTTTCTCTTTTCAGGGGTTAGTTCGAGGCCATTCCACCAGAAAAGATAAGCCAGGTCCTGGATGGCTGTCATGGAGCAGTTTTCACTTACTAAAATCCTTCTTATCACAAGTATTTTTTTTTTTTAAAGCATGTACTCTAGTTTCTCAGTTGTAAAATCTGGCCAGATAATGAGACACAATTACTCTCTTCGTTGGCTCCGTGGAAAGATCTCATTTCAAGCTAGCTGAGGGGCTCACTGAGCCTAACCACACATCAGATGCTGTACCACCCTCAGACGGTGCCCCGCAGACACACGCCCTTAGAAAAGGACAGCAGTTCTGTAACAACAGAAAACAGCCCCTGACGAGCCAAGCCCTGTAGCCGAGACTCACCCAACCAGATTGCATTGCTATTTTTATCCTCCTCGCTGAGCGTATTGACGGAATTCGGAATTACTTTTGTGATTAAACGTGGCCAAAAACCTTGCAAGTGTTAATCTCTGGAAATCTGTTACAAATTGGATGGCAAGCACCAGAAAACTGCTATTTTTTAAGTCTAAAAATAATTCTCGATGCTCTTGTGTGTAAGCAATGTAGAAGGAAGAAAAGAAATTGTATTTAACTGGCTGGAGTGGTTTGGTTTTTAGCAGCCAGTGTCCTCGGTTCCTCACTAGAACAGGGGGTACAGTTCTCTGAAAGCCCCCCCCAAATGGAGGGAAAGTCAGGCATGGAGCAGCTGGCCACAGGCCCTGGCAATGCTTTGCTTTTACAAATTCTGCATGACTCTGGAACCTGAAATACTTCGAATCTCCGTTTTGGAGAGTTTCTGTGATTGTGGTGGGAGTAGAGTGAGATGCGTGCAAAACTGTGGTTGAGGGTTCACTGACCCAGTGGCACGGTTGGAACTAGGAGTGAACGCCTTGGTAAAGTCAGCTCTGGCCCCATTTCTTCTCACTGTGTCCCTACGGAAACCAGGGCCTTTCTGTTCTGTCATGGAAGGGGGTAGATTTTCCCAGTAGGTTCCCTGTGGTGTGGCTGGTGTCAAGCCAGCTGAGGCGTAGTTGTCCTGGGATGCAAGCGGGAAAGCACAGTCCTTCAACCATCTAAATGTAGGCATTTTAAAACACTTCTCAGAACACTCACACCAGGGTTTGGTCCCAGACTGACTCCCCAGGCTCCTGCAAAGAGCCCAGCCACGCATTGGCAGTTTCCTTTCTGCTTGGGTTAAGATCCTAGACCCTGGCATGGCCATTGATGATCTTCCTCTCTTAGCCATATCTACTGTGCCTCGTCCATCTTCCTGGGTCTCTGTTCTATTCCTCAAACATTCTCCATTCTGGAACTGCATTAGCCTCCTTGAATTACATCTGAAATCCTGCCTAACCTTTGTCAGCTTTCTCCACCTGGAGTTGGGCCCTGTCTTCTCCATCTCCCACCAGGGATCCTGCTTCATTCTGGATAGACTCTCTTGGGCCCTAAGGAGGAGGACCTCCACTGCCTCGAGGCTTTTGCTTCCAGGCCTGATCTATCAGGTCTCACCTCCAGGAAAGCAGTATCTTTCCAGGGCAGCATGGTGATAAAAGCATGGGCTTTACAGTCATCCTGTCTTTCCTGTATTAAATGTATTTCACAGCTTCCAACTAGTTGACAAGGGCAAGCTTTTCTTTAGAGTTCCAGCTAATGAATGCATGAAGAATGGTGGAATTAGGAAATACCATTTTGGAACACCCAGTGAAACAATAGGCCTGTTCTAGACAGTGATGAATGACTGCTCAAAGCATTAGGTAAAATCTTGATGGGGAATTTTATAATGGATGGATCAAGTTGACAATACCTGATTTGACTGATCAATCTTAAAGGCATTGACGGAAAGACAGGCAGACGTTATGAGCGTTCCCATGTAATTTGATGGGAAGTTGTTGACCTACCTATGAGGTATCTATCTATCTATCTATATATATATATATACATATATATATCTTATATATTATAGAAAAAAATGAATTTGAATCTAATCAGGACTTTAGATGTAAACATAAAATTATGGGGAATACAAAAATATGTTAAATGACATCACGTGGACACATTAGCCAAATCTAAATTGTGAGATCTTACCACACGGTGAATGACCCAGCTTCTTAAAATAAAAAGGTGGTTAACAGTTATAGAGTTGAAAAGACTTAAGAGCATGTTAACCAAATGGAACATATGGGTGAAAATGCTTCATAAATGACCACATCATTAAACATATCACATTATTACTATGACTATTCCCCCATATCTCAGTTCCAGGACTTCAAGTCTGGGAAATCTATCATTAAAATAAGCTTCAAAAATTATATACTTATTTCCTGAGGCCTTTGTCTAGAATATTTGAAAAATCTTAAACATATGAAGAAAACACAGCTTCCAAATGTGCAAGGAGAAGTTAGGGCAAACAAGTAATGTATACTTAGCCTACATCATGAAGCAGTGGCAAAACTGAAAGTCTCACCAGTTCGTAAGATCTAAACCTTCACACTTTTTAAAAACCCTCTGATCACAGAAAGATTTGGCATGACCACATATACACACCCATATGTATTCACTTTAAACAGTATGACAATGTTGTACGCATATATATATACACACATATGTTGACAAAATTTACTAACATATGTTCGGATATGCATATACCTTTGAGCCCTGAGTAGATAATAAACCTTTTTATTTTTCTTTCTCCCAAGTAAAATCTTACATAGTTAAAACACTGGCAATGGGATACTCCCAGGAAATAAATTCATCCAGATACGTAAAGAGTCCCAAATAAATCAAGATGTTATGACCTCAATCGCCGGTTTTAGTTTCTGTCTTTCCGGATGGTAACCCTCTAAAAATGTGCTTTGCTCTTCCCTGTATTGTAAAAAGAGAATTCCAAACACTTCCTTGGTACCTTGGAGCTGTCCTTCTAAACATGATTACGCTAGAATAAAATATATGTCCTTGGAGTTCACTCAAGGAATTTGAGGTACTGGCTGTTTTCCAGTGTGTGAAATGACCTCAGTCCATTGTGCTCTTTGAATTCTTATTTCTACATTTTATAGTGTTTATTTCTAGTTCTGTGTTTCACCTTGCATCAGTAGTTGCTACCTGGCCGTCCCTTGCAATTGCTGTCTCCAGTCTGTTTTATAACCAGATAATCAAGCTTACTGATTTGTGGGCAAAGTGAGAGTGAAGAGGTTCTGCTGAGCACCCAAGAGATCCATTTGTAGGTAAAGTGCATGACCTTGAGAACCTGGACTGGGTGAACATTACTTTGCTGCTGAGGCCTTTTTTTTTGGTTGCCTATCAGGTCCTTAGCTGTGTTTCATAGGAGTGAAAGAGTCTGCCAAGAAAAATGCTCAGAAACACAAGATAAAAATGTATCCTTGGAGTGTACTTGTGTTGGAGGTTTCCATTAACTCCTTTTCAGGAAAACACAGCATATTCCCAGGGAAAAGTGCAAATTGCTTTTTCTTGAGTCCACAGTGAACCTCTATAACACTATTATTCTGAGACCCCAAATTCGGATTTAAAAAAACACCCTTTTAAGTGAAAACAGGTTTAATATCTTTCTTAGATCTTACTTGAATACATTCGCTATACTTACCAGACCCCTGAGCAATGGAAGTTTACAACAATGGTATTTCGGGCTCCTCCACATACAGGTACCTGGCAGTGATATGAGAATTTCATATTCTTCAGTGATTTTCCAATTAAAGAGAATTTTCTTGGTCCAACTGGAGTGATGCTCAGGTATAGTTGGGTAAGCCTGTGAAATTGGTTTTTATGAAGTACCTGGTTGAAGTGTATTATTCTAGCCCTCTTTCCCTGCACAAATCCCTCTCTCCTTCCTTCCTCCATTGTATGAATCAACACAGGTCCCCAATATCATACCACATGGTGTCCCCAATCCCAAACACTTTCCATTAGATCTTGGATGCCCTCAGTCCATCCAGACTAGATAAATAGTTTAAGTGCTTGGAAATAACCAGAACTCTTCAGGTGCCTTCCATAATATCCATTAGTGATTTCTATTACATCAGACTTTAGTGCACATCTCAATTACAATGGATTTACCTTGCTCCTTGCAATCTAAAGTGGAATGTCTGTGATTTTAGTGTGTGCACAGAGTGATGGAAGCATGGCTTAAGAGCACCAGCTAGGTAATCCCTAGGCTTTTCTGAGCTCAGCAGAGCAAATGTACACAGAATCATGAGTGCATTACTGCAGAAACAAAGCATTTCCATCTAAAATGAGGTTCCCATTAGCACAAACTTCCAGTACTCTCTTCTCCACAAGACTAAAAAATCACAGGAGGGAGCTGAGCTGATTTGATAAGACCGAAATTCTTTTTAGTTATGATAAATAACCTACCTGCTATTAGTATTTGAGTCAAACAAATGTATAATAGCCACCATTCACAAGAATGGTGCAATACAGTGTACCAAGAATAGCAATACAGTGTTCCTGACCTGGGGAAGGAGAAATTCTCAAAACATATCTTCTTCTTCATTGGCTTGCCTCAGGGATATTCTGCTTTTACTCATATTGTAATGAAGTTATTAGTGAGGGTGGGTTATGGAAATAGGAAAATGTCAGAAGGTTCCTGTTTTCGGAATCAAGAGCATTCCCAGTACTTCAATTTTCAGAAGAATTTGCAGGCTCCCTCTACCTGACTGAAAATTATCATGATCAAAGTTAACTACATTTACTTTTTTAAGATCTATAGAAAACTCAGAGCTGATAGGATGATTTGAGGAATCTGAGTTACTTCATTCAGAGTACCTTGGTTAATGAGATCAAGGCAAAAGTTTGACCTTGGTAAAACCAGTGACTATAGTTCTGACTCATTCATTATGAAAGCATATATTCTATTGTGGGTGGACCAACCTTAAGAGTATCCTTGTTCGTAAGAACTGAACAGTCTGCATTAGTTTGGGCCAATTTCAGATGGAGAACAAGAGAAAATCAAATGTAGTGGTTAAGCCCATAGGCCTTGGGGTCTGATACATGTAGGTTCAAATTCAGCTCTACCACCTAATAGTTGGGTGACTTTTGGTATGGCATTTAATTTGTGTGAGCCTCATTTGCTTCCTCTACAAAATGGAAATGATAATAGTGTGTATGAATTTAATGCAGAAAGACATGCCAGGTATTTTAAGCAGAAATAGATCTAATATAGGGGGATAGTGCTCACAAAATCATAGATTGGACTGGTGTAGCAGGAGTCTGGGGAGACACCAATGGACCATAGACTTCAAGGGCAGACCACCCTAGCTGAAGTCCAGAGGCCATGAGGATGTGCAGCCACTGATGCTTTTCTTCCCCATAATGCTGGTGACCAGACACTGAAATGTGGAATTCTCTGTAGCAAACCTATCCATCTGACTTTAGCTGGCAACACCAACAATAGGAGATAAATAGTTACCACCTGACTTCCACTGTCCAAATCTTGGGCCATTGCTTCTCACAGGTAAAAATTTTCTTGCTTCCAGAACTCTAGCTTCAGGGGAATCTGAGAAATGTAGTTGTAGACTTTCTAAACCAGCAATATAGAAGAGTATATAGAAAGAGATGTGAGTGACATTTAATGATAATACAGCAACCCAGTACACTTACCTCCTTGAGTTGTTATATGAGATGATACAGATAAAGCACTTAGTACAGTGCTTGGAATTCAGAAAGCCCTCAGTATTTATATGGATGTTTATATTTATATTGTTATAATTGAAATTCAGGCAACCCCTGAGCACAAAATGGCCCTTATAACATAGTTTTTCCTTACTGGCAGGATCTCTCCCTTCTTAGACAACTTTTCCAACATCAGTTCTTAGATGCTCAAGGCCCTATCTCAAAGCCATCTCATTTTTTCCTGGCCCTGGCCTTCCGCAAGCTTTTCTCAATTCCCAGTCCCCCCACTCCTTTTACTCCATAACATATGCTCTCCTGGCAAAATGTATTCTCTTGTCCTTTACCAAAGGGTACAAATTATTACTAATGAATCAAACAAGCACTGTGCCTTTTGAAAATTCCAATTAGTATGGTTTTAGTGTTGAGAGAATTTTGCATCCATAAAACAAGAATATGTTGCTATTGCAAAGGAATAATGACAGAACAAGAAATATTCTTAGAAATGTAAAATATTATTACTAAAATAAAATGACTTATCAGAAAGTTTGGAAGGATATCATCTAGAACACAGTCATTACACAGAGAAATGCAAGAGATGAGACTCAACAGTCAACATGGCAGATTCGTGTAGGAACTCCGACATTCCACTAAGAAGACGTTAAGAAAGATATAACAGAAAATTAGGGGCTAATTATTTTTTAACACAATACAAGAAAATTCCCCCGAGTTTAAGGTTTTAGAGAGTCTCAAGCCATCAGAAACACTACCATCTTGGACTGATCGAGAGAGAGGATGGAATGAAGGTTGTCAGACTCCCAGACTATAACCTTCAAAACCTTGTGAATTTGTTTTATGATATTAGTATTTCTTTGATAACCTGCTGAATACTTGTTTTCTATTTTTTTTACTTTTAAACTTAAATAAGACTGTTTAGATGTACCTAATGGTGTGTTTTACTGCTGGGACCCTGAGAGATACCTACCTTGTTCAGGGATTACACTGACAGGAGGAATGACCCCACAGACTGATAAAGGCATTGTGGCACTTTGTAGTCTACTCATTAATCAGTGGTGCCTGCCCCACAGCTCACTGTTTTCTCAAGTTGGAGGAAACGGCTCCCTTTGCACATGCTCCCATCCACCTCCATCCAAGTAAAACCAGCTCTTGCCTTCAACCTTGGATGGCCCGATTTGTAAATGATTTCCAGTCTTTGTCGATCTTCCAAAGGTAGCCTTATCCTTTTAGCTTTAATGTCTCCCTTCAAACAAGTACTGCAAAGACTAGACTGAGTGATATCTGAGAGAAAGCATCCTGCATCTCAGTTGAATATGAACTTGTGTCCCATCACAGGATTAAGGCACTTTAATCCCTCTACTGAACTGTGAGTTTCCTGCCAACGGGGCTGCTTAATTAACCTGCACTTACCCCAACCCTCAAGTTCAAGAAGAATAAATTAAGCCCCAGGGATGTTGGATGAGTATCCAAAATGCCTAGCAAATTTCCAAACAAATAAGAATAACGCCAGCCATGCTGACTCCTGGGTCCATATTCATCTTCATGCCTGTCCCTTTTCTTTTTTTTTTTTCCCAAGATTTTTAAATTTTATTATTTATTTGACAGACAGAGACCACAAGCAGGCAGAGAGGCAGGCAGAAAGAGGAAGGGAAGCAGGCTTCCCTGCTGAGCAGAGCCTGATGCAGGGCTCGATCCCAGGACCCTGAGATCATGACCTGAGCCGAAGACAGAGGCTTTAACCCACTGACCCACCCAGGCGCCCCATGCCTGTCCCTTTTCAAGGCCAGTCAGGAGTTGCAGCTCTCTGGGAAGCCTGGGTGCTAGATGTTTAGCCACCTGAACCTCATACTGACTGCATCCTGCAGTGAAGGCTTCACCTTTAGGCAAGCTTCATCCTTGAATAATTTGTTTGAAATCAGAACAATTGAGGGTTACTTTGGGAGAGACTGAGATCCAGAGTTGCAGTACTGATGGCCTGACTCCACTTGCTCGGCATGGCGCACTGGCTAAGGACTTAGATTCTGGAAAGCCAGCCCTGAGTTTAGATTCTTACCTGCCATGTTCAAGCTCTGAGATTAGAGGGGAGTCACACAGCTTCTCTGAGCTTCGTTTTGGCCATCTGTAGAGGTATGTGTGTGTAGGGGGACTATTAATAGCATCCATTTCATGAATTTATAATGAGGATTAAATGGAATGATGTTTACTTTGCATTTAAGGTGGCTGGTCTATAATCATTGAATGCTAGCTTTTAGTATCAACAATATTATTTTCGTTGTTATGACCCTTGACATACGGATTCATCAGATTTACTAAATGGCCCAGAGAAGAGAAGTGAATGCACAAGCTACTGTTGGAAATAGGGAGAGTTAAATCCCAGAATGGATCTCTCCAATGGGGAAAACACCTCAACACAGATGGCTTGGAAAGAGCACTTTGTCATTTGGAACACACCCAACTTTCCTTCCCATAATCATAGCAACTTCGCCTGGGTCATAACAAGGACATCCCAAATGAAAAGGGAGAAGGACCAGCTCTAGTAAAAGCCAGGGGAGAGGGCTCATTGCAAGGCAAGGCCCTCTGAGGGGTTAACTGTCCTGGGGCAGAGCACAGCAGTGTGCCAGGCTTCCTAAGGAGCTATTTTTATCTTGTGTTGTGAGCATCTGACTCTAGCTAGTAAAAGGGTTCATTTTATCACTTGGAAATTTTTCAGAACTCCAAAAGGATTTGGTCAAGAGGGAAATACACCCACTCCAGCCAAACCTTTTTCAGTGGTTTAAAGAAAAAAAAAAAGGCAAGCACAAAATTAATCACAAATCTACTTCAGGCAAGTACGTGGATCCATTCAGGGGAAGTTGTCTTTTGTTTATCAGTAGCAGACAGCGGCTTCCTGCAACCAACAGCAGCTGTGACCCTGCGGAAGGACATCTTTCCATTTTCACGAAGAGTCGTGAACATTTTTAAGGCAGCGCACATGACAAAATATTTGACTGCATTTATCTGCCTTTTGGCTATTTTTACCCCTGTGCCATGCAAATGCCTTCCAGACTTCCCTGACAACATCTTACTCTTTATCCAAGTCTTGCTTAGCAGCCAAGGCACGAGGCTTGTCATTTACATTTTACAGATGGAGAAGCTGAGACCCCCAAAGCGTTAAGTAACATGAACACAGTAGGGCCAAGCAGAGCGAGAAGCCACATCACAGCTGGCTTGAAACTACCCCAAGTGCCAGGGGAGGGACGACGATGACCATGTCCTTTCCGTGGGACCCAGGAAAGAAAACCGATTCCGTGAATGCCGAGGTGGAGCAGGTCAAAGCGGTTGAGTGTGGTGACCTAGAAAAACATAGAGCCTGATTGGTACTTCCTTCCCCGTTGAAGAAACTTGATATCGCTCAGAGCATCATCTGTTTGCAAGGTACAGATTCTGTCTTCTTAGCTGAGAAGAAAGGATGGGAGACCATGTTTACTGGAATAGTTTACACCTCATAGTGCTTTTTTCCGTATTCCTAATCTGGATAATGTTTTTGACAGATTTCTGCCAGGCTGTGGAGTTCTTTCCTCATCTAGACTTCCCATAATTATTTTGCTAAAGTACCTGAACCCATTCATCTCTTCACTGATCCCATACTGAGTCCCTGTTACTGGGCCCCAGGGCCAGGGACCTGGGAACGCAGAGATGAACAAGTCTGAGTTCTGCGATCAAGGCATTCAGAGTGCACCGATGGGAACCTGATGTGGAAACCAGGAGACAGATTTGTAAAAAAATACTCAAGGGATTGTGGAAGCAATCATCTGATGGGCAAGGAAAGGCTCTCCTCTTTCCTGGGTACCCTTGGTTATCTCTTTCTGACCTTTCACCTCTGCCCTGCCCACTCTACCCAGCTCCCCTTTGGTGTTGGTACTTACTCTCCCATCTCCCTCACTGCACTTCAGATCAGACCTCCAAAGCCCCTGAAAGATATTATTCCACAGCACGGAGGACAGTTCTGTGCACGTAGTACGGATTTCCCCATGTCTTGCTCATGAGCGGTTCTTCATAGAGTAAATCAATGCTAATTCTTCAAAGCAAAGCAAGCTTAAATAATTTTTTTTTCCTGGAGCACATTTCAAAGATTATGATCTATGAAGAACACAAAAATGAGAAAACATTCCTGGGCCTAGCCTGTTACTAATTTTTATTCATCTGATTTATAGAGGTGATGGACAAGGCAGTCCTCATCTCTGGACTGAGGATATGCTGACAGGTCCATCCATCGAGCAAGCTGTCAGAGCACACTTCACAGAAGTTGTTAAACAGAGGTGCAGCTGTTTCACACTTCGAGGAGATGAGAAGGAAGACTGTTAACCTTAGTGCCCATGGAAAAGCATTTCACTCACCCAACAGGGAAATGGCCACAGTGGTAAAGTCTTTAGTTAGAGGTATTAGAATTTAAAGACAGGGACACCTGGGTGGCTCAGTTGGTTAAGCAGCTGCCTTCGGCTCGGGTCATGATCCCAGCGTCCTGGGATCGAGTTCCGCATTGGGCTCCTTGCTCGGCAGGAAGCCTGCTTCTCCCTCTGCCTCTGCCTGCCACTCTGTCTGCCTGTGCTCACTCTCTCTCTCTCTACCTCCCTCTCTGACAAATAAATAAATTAAAAAAAAAAAAAGAATTTAAAGACAAATTCCAACCATATGTCTGCATTTCTGCTTTCTTCATGATCCTGGAATCAATCCCCGCTTGGAACATATTGATAAATAATCAGCCAGCGATGGAAATTTCACTGAAACTTGCATCCATCTTCATTAGTAAATGTAAAGACCATTGTTGTCTATAAATACAGGGCAGAGCGAATAGAGAAGGTATGACTCCAAGTCTACAGTGACACTGGTCCACTGAGGAGCTGGACTGCAGCTGGAAGTCATTAGCAACCAGAGGCACTAGGGAAGGACACTGGCCATTTGCATGATCACATTAATAGTTTGGTTGGTGACCATTTTATGCTAGCTTGAAGAATTTTAAGCCCATGCAAAGTGTCAAAAGGACATATTTTAGCTGGTAGGCTTAATAGATTTTCTTTCTTTTCTTTCAACACTTCTCAACAGTTTTGGATCCTTCTGAGTTTTAGATCATCAAAGTTCCTCAAGGACAGAGAGAGACTCACAGAATGACCTCTTATGGAGTCTGGTTCAGGGAGACAGCCCACCTGAATAGCCTCCTATGTTCAGTCTCCAGGGGTCTTAGAGATCCTTGCTGTGCTTGCGGCTTGGAGAATAACTTCTAAAATGGGGCCAGTGCAAGAGTCATACAGAAGGCCTCCAGCTGGCAAGTGGCTCTGTGGTCCTTGTCAATTTGTGGGTGCTCTCTAACAGTGGCCTCTGCTCACTGCTCTAACCAAAATGTTGTGAGTCCCCCGGATTATCTTCTTGGTTCTCTGTGGCAGGGTAGGCTGGGGATGGGGGGAGGAGAGAGAGAGATTTTTAACAATCCCCTCCTGAATTCTGAAGAGGAAGGATCCTGGGATCCTGGGTGGCTCTGTCAGTTAAGCGTCTGCCTTCGGCTCAGGTCATGATCCCAGGGTGCTGGGATCAGGTCCTGCAGTGGGCACCTTGCTCAGCAGAGAACCTGCATCTCCCTCTGCCTTCCACTCCCCCTGCTTGTGTACTCTCTCTCTGATAACTAACTAACTAACTAAATAAATAAATAAAATCTTTAAAAAGATAAATAAGGAAGAATGATCCTAAAGAGGACCCCTCAATTGCTAAGGGCTGTTGGATTGACTTAGGTGAGAGAATACAAATTGGCCAGGAGGGCCCCTGATTATTCTACACAATAGGAGGAAGAAAGAGACAGAAAAATACTGGTAAGGGGTGGGTGAGGGGAGAAGGAGACAACTATGGTGGAGATTTTGATGAGGTCATCTCCATCTTCCTCTTAAACAGCCTGTAAAAAGTCAACATCACCAACAAATGCCTTTGCAATTCTATTGAGTATTGGAGGGAGGGGAAGAAATAGAATACAAGAAGGGGTTCCATTTTTGAGGAAGTGTCTTGGGCGACCAAGGACTGCCTAAAGGACTGAGCCAGAACCGGACAACACCATGTGGTTAGCAAAGGTGAGGGTCTATTATTGTTAGAGCCAAGGTGATAGGGACGCTCTCCAGATGAGTTAATGGAAACACACCACAAAGAACCTGGAGAAATGCCATCTTCAGCCACCCCTGGTGCTTTGCCATGGATCTGAGAACAAAATGCCCTCCTAGGCTGAAAGCAAAATTTCGTGGATGTCCATGGAAGGGTTGTCTTGATAAGAGGCTGTTTTAAGGCCATGAGAGGTTTGGGATAATGGTATTGCATGGCTCTGAGTGTGACTCAGCCTAGATAGGCACTTAGTGGTTCTCTAAATGAGGATCCTGGACCCTAAACCCAAGAATCACTGGTGAGCTTGCTAGCAATCCCCACTCTCAGGTCCTATGCAGATCCACTAAACCAGATGCTTGGAAGATAGGGCCCAGGGCTTTGGTGAAGTGAGTCCTCTGGGTGATCCTGATCCATCTGACATTTGAGAATAACTGGTATATGCAATGATTCTCAGTGTGGGTGGCACTGGAACCCCCAGGAGACTTTGTCAAATAGAGAATCTCTGCCATAGACACCAGGGATTTTGATCCTATAGGCCTGGAGTAAGCCTGTCTCCCAATGTTCAACAAGCTCTGGGATCACTTGGGGGCCTCTCCACATATGAGAACCACTAGAACAATAGGTTAAGAAGAAGCTGAGTCCCATAGCCTGAAATCTGAGTCAATACTGCTAGTGAATTCAACACCTACTGAAACAAGAGAGGCCTCCCAGGATAGGTGAGGAGCGTAACTAATGCTCCGTATTTATACAGGGTGTCCTGCTGCTGGCAGAAAGGAAGTTTTGGAGATCACACCCAGGGAAGAATGCTTCATCCACAGCCCAGAGCTCGACCCAAAAGAAATGGCATAGTTGTAGAATGAATAGGGTACCGGGGAGGGACACAGAGACTCATTCATGTTTTTCGGGGTGGCATCTGTGGTCCAAGAGTCCAACCCAGGTAGGACAGGGCACTGAGCTTCTGCAGGTGGGATTGAGCATTCAGGGGCTCCATGAGCAGCCCTCAGAATCACCTCAGAGCTGTTACAAATGCAGATCCAGATTCCTGGGCCCCAATTGGGTTTGCTGAATTTGTGGGATTGGGGACTGAGAATCTAAATTCTTTACAAATGCATTAATCGCCTCTCATACACATTCAAGTTTGAGAGCCACTGATCACCAAGTCTAGAAAAATGGGTATAGAAGTAGGCTGGTTACCATCATTTACATTTCAGTAAAAAAGGGAGAATCAGAGAAGGCCCAGGACTGAAAGCTGTGTGGCCTGGATGCAGAAGCAAGGAGGATCCTTGGGTCACAGTCCCACCTCAGGAAAGTAAAAAATGTCATTGGTTGTGGGTGAGGCCAATTATGAATTGTTGGTTTCCCTGTGTAGACCGAGCACTTAAGGTTTGAGATATGGACTATATAGTATTCTAAGTATATTAAACTTAATATGTCTCTATGGTAAGAGTGCTCACCTGGTATTTAAAATATTCCCAAGAGTAAGGGCTCCTGGGTGGCTCAGTGGGTTAAACCTCTGCCTTCGGCTCAGGTCATGATCCCAGGGTTCTGGGATCGAGCCCCGCATCGGGCTCTCTGCTCAGCGGGGAGCCTGCTTCCTCCTCTCTCTCTGCCTGCTTCTCTGCCTTCTTGTGATCTCCATCTGTCAAATAAATAAATAAAATCCTAAAAAAATATTCCCAAGAGTACTGGGAATGTAAGGAAATGCCTAGTTAGCAATGCACCATAAAATTTCCTGGGGAAATGGTTCTGATGTAGCTATAAATATAAGAGTTCCTGTAATTTCTAACTTCCTCATTTCTTGTCCTTCTTGTTAATACCATTCTTCTTGTGGTGCCCAGTTGAAAAGTGCCTTAAGTAATTAAAAAGGAGTGGGTGAGGGGCATCTGGGTAGCTCAGTTGGTTGAGCGCCTGCCTTTGGCTTGTGTTGTGATCCCAGGGTCCTGGGATCGACCCCTGCATCAGGCTCCCTGCTCGGCAGGGAGACTGTTTCTCCCTCTCCTGCTCTGCCTGCTTATGCTCTCTCTCTCTCTTTCTCTCTCTGTCAAATAAATAAACAAATAATCTTTAAAAAAAAAAAAAAAGGAGTGCATGCTTAGGAGACAACAAAGGTAGGGTGTGGTTAGGGAAGCTGGAAAGCCAGCCTTCTGTTCTGCATGGGGGCGCTTGTGAGGGTCAAAAGGGAGCACTGGGAAAAGGAAAGTGAGCCCAGTCCCAGGGCCCTCGGAAGTGCCAAATGGAGGAAACTGTCGAAGCATCCCATTCCTACCCCAGCTGGGTCCTTCCAAAAAATTGTGCCAGCAGCACCAAAATTTAAATTTCTAACATGAATTACGCTATTTTAACAGTGGGTGTTGGAATACACATGCCTGTCAGTATCCAAGGTTTTAGAAGTAACTAGACACCTTACATATTTTTTCCTCTAAATATTTGCATGTCTGCTTCTACTGCATAGACTTGTAATGTCTTTTTTAAAATCTGCTCTCCCAAGAGCAGCTTCATTAGAAGTCGGCTGGCTTTCTAACTAGTATTTCAGACCCTTGATTATTACACCCAAATCCATTAAACACATAAAATCTCTTATTGGAACCTCCAATTAAACCTCAAGTCTCATAAAAGAGAATGGAGTGATTATAGGAAAGTGATCTAATACTGTGCGAAGTGTTGGGAATAATAATGCTGGGGATTTATGCGGGACCTTTTGCCCAAGCAACTAGAAGAATTTCCCAACCTCTGTCTAGTGGAGTAGGTTTTGATTCCTATTTTGTTCATTATTCAGCCTGGCACATGTCCAGATTCCCCCCGCCCTTGTAAAATGGGGATAAGAATAACTGTCTCACCTAACAACCAGAGATAATGGGTGCAAATGTTTTGTACAATGTCAGGACTAGTTGTTGTCATAGTGGAAACCAAGCAATGACTGTTCCTTCATATTAATCTTCCAGATTTTTTCTGGTGTATTCAAGGGAACCGCTCAGCCTAATAGTGTATTGGTCAGCATCAGTAGGGTGAAGGTTCTCACCCTTCAGTGTGCCTAAGAACCACCTAGAGATTCCATTAACATGCAGATTCACTGGACCTGCCTCCAGAGAGTTTAATTCAGTGATTATGGATTGGGCTGGAGAAATTAATTCATCCAGCAATTATGTGTGCTGGACACTGTTAAAGACATGAGGGAAATGCAAGTGAACAAGCAGACAAAGATCCACTCACAGTCTCTCTGCCTTTGTGGCAGGACTCCAGGTGACATGACTGAGGGTCACACACTCTCCCAAAGGCCACACCGTGAGGACTGAAGTAACAGCACAAGTCAACTAGGGACAAGTCAAGTTGCTGTCATACCAACGGGTATACTGATGGAAACTTCAACACATTTTCAAAATCCCATTTTTCTTCTCTCCACTGGGACCTGCTCCTTGATCACAGTCTTTTGGAATATTTTTATTTAGGAACACTGGGTTCATTTTGGACCTTCTTAGCATTCTGTTTTCTCCATGTTCATTGTTTTTTCACTCTAGTATCACACATCATTTACATTGATTTCTCAAGGTAATTTTTCTCCTTAGTATCAGAATCTTTAAGGAGGACTGGGAAACCCATCACTTGTTCCAGGGACTTTGGCCATGGGAACGATCAAGAATATGCTGGATTTGACCTCCAAGAATTGAAAGACAATTAATTTGTCTAGTTCTAACTGAAGCTGAGAGTTTACTTTAAATGGAAATTAGTCTTGGACTGGACTCACTCTAAGTCATTTCATTTTCATTTCTCTTTCTATGTTATAACATTTTGAAATGGGGGAAAATGAGCTTTTGTTAATGACCTACACTTCCTGTGGAATGAAGGCAGTTGATTAATTTCTCTTTGATGCATCTATACTAAAGACGTATTAGAGTCTCAACTGACCCAGACCAACGGAGCAAATGAAGTACAGATGCCAAATGGCCTTGCCCTTAAAAAAAATACTATTTTTATCTGTAATATCCACCTTTAAAAAGATGTGTTAATAAACAGAGCTGAATTATAAAAAAAAATCATTTCACTCCAGGAAACCTCAAATGCCCAAAGCTGACAGTAAATCTTTCAGTGAATAAACTAAAGGTAGAAAAAAAAAAAAAGCAACAAGGGCAAAGAAGACTTTAAGTTAGTGAAGAAAATGAAGAACTAAAAAAATACCTAATAGGTTTCAGGTTCATCGAAAAAGGTACCTAGGGAGATTTCTTAAGTAATATTTCATTTGGTCCATATTTTATTTGTTATTTATGTCCTGCTTCCTTCCTCAAAGGATTTGAGGCTGCTCATTTATTCTCGGTACCTACTGTGAGATAACATTTTAAAGGAAAAGATCATCTCTTTATCTTCATCTCCTTCTTCCTCTCAAGTTCTCCAACCACTTAGGAATTTCAAACAGGATAAGGAAAGCACATTACTTGTCCTATAATAAGTTTTCCAGCATCCAGTATAATCTCTGCCATTTTAATAGCTATTTTTACCAATCTTAGAGATCTTGCTGTCTCCAAAAACCTATGAGTCTATATGTATGTATTATGTTTGCAGTCGATGGCACAGGTAAGCATCTTGCTTCATTTGCATTTTTTAGAAGTAACTGAGACTTTTTTTTAATAAGCCTGCAATTTTCGGAAACACTGTTCCTTTTCCTAGTCCTTCAGGGTCTTGTCCTCATGCATGTATATTTCAAATGCAACTATTTACTCAGTGTTATATTGTGAACATTTTCTGCACTGTTATACATTTTAACTTTGAAAGTTTACAAGTTACCATTTACATATATATATATGTGATATATCATTTATATATATATTATATATATTGATATATATGATATATATATACTTTTTTGAGATTGCACATGTGCGGTGAGCAGGGAAAAGGAGAGAGGGACTCTTTTTTTTAAGATTTTATTTATTTAGGGGTGCCTGGGTGGCTCAGTGGGTTAAAGCCTCTGCCTTCAGCTCGGGTCATGATCCCAGGGTCCTGGGATCGAGTCCCGCATCGGGCTCCTTGCTCGGCGGGGAGCCTGCTTCTCCCTCTGCCTCTGCCTGCCACTCTGTCTGCCTGTGCTCGTGCTCTCTCTCTCTCCCTCTCTCTCTGACAAATAAATAAATTTTAAAAAATTTAAAAAAAAAGATTTTATTTATTTATTTGACAGATGGGGATCACAAGTAGGCAGAGAGGCAGGCAGAGAGAGAGGAAGGGAAGCAGGCCCCCCGCTGAGCAGAGAGCCTGATGTGGGCTCTATCCCAGGACCCCGGAATCATGACCCGAGCCGAAGGGGGAGGCTTTAACCCAGTGAGCCACCTCTGCACCCCGAGAGAGAGTCTTTTAAGCGGGGTCCATACCCAATGTTGAGCCCAATGTAGGACTTGATCTCACAACCCTAAGATCATGACCTGAGCCAAAATTAAGAGCTAAACACTTAGCTGACTGAGCCACCCAGGCACCCCTATAAGTTACCATTTTTAATGGTTACTTAATAGTTCCTAGAGTTGATATGCCATTATAACACAGGGAAAGGAAGGGAGGTATTTGAGCAGATGGCCACAATATAGTTCACAGAATGAGTCCCACCACTGTTATTTGTGAGTGCTGGAGCACTTAATATTCCAGGGAGAGAAGTCTGGTACTAAGGAGTTTATCACTCTGAGGGCTTATCCATCAGACTTGCACACGACACAAGCTATCTTGGTCTCAGTTTTGTTTTGAAACCCCTCTTTATTCATTTCCTGTATCAATATCCTTCAAGGGACAACAAGTTCTGCAAAAAGCAGAGAGAACAGCTGAAATTAAACTACTCAACCCTGCCTTCTTGCCCATGGCTGCGAGGTGAGGGCTGGGTGCCCTCTGACACCCAATGCACAGACACGCACCCCGCTTCAGTAGAGTCACGTCGCGAAGGAAAACAGTTCATGAGGCAGCAGAGTAGTGGCTCTGAGAGAGTAATCTGCAACCAGACTGCCTCTGTGTTCTTGTGCCTTAACTGTTCTCATCTGCAAAAATGAGGATCTAATATTGGCACTCACTCTACAAGCTTGTTGTAGGGATTATATAAAGAATAGGATGTGCCACACATAAAACGCCATATAAAGGCTTATTATTATCATTTCTTTTTCACTTTTTTTTGGGGGGTGGAAGGAGAGAGAGAGAGAGAGAAGTGGAGGGATGGACAGAGGGAGAGAGAGAGAGAATCTTTTTTTTTAAAAATATTTTATTTATTTATTTGACAGAGAGACAGAGATCACAAGTAGGCAGAGAGGCAGGCAGAGGGAGAGGAAGCAGGCTCCCTGCTGAGCAGAGAGCCTGATGCGGGGCTCGATCCCAGGACCCTGGGATCACAACCTGAGCTGAAGGCAGAGGCTTAACCCCCTGAGCCACCCAGGCGCCCCGTGAGAGAGAGAGAATCTTAAGCAGGCTCCATGCCTCGTGCAGAGCCCCACATATGGCTCGATCTCACGACCCTAGGATCATGACCTGAGCTGAAATCAAGAGTCGGATGCTTAACTGACTGAGCCCCCCATGAGCCCCATCTTTTCCCACTCCCTTTTGAAGGAAAACAGAGCGCGTAGCACAAGCCAAGGCACTAACTGCGCACTAACCATCGATAATAGTAAAAGGCAAACCATCCGATGTAATCCTGGTTCCCTTTTCTTGTATTCACTTTTTAAAAAAGGTATTTAACCCAGAAACAATACTCGGGACTTTGTGAATGCACTTGAAGCCCAGAACTGACAATTACCTCCTGGAAGTTAAGCTGTGGTTTCAACTTCAGGCACAGAGCCTGTCTCGGAGATACTGGCATTTTGTTGGTACAAGACTGTCTCCTCACTGTGACTTGTCATCACTTACTTCATGCCAGACCTCTGTGAGGTGCTTCACAGAACCAGATCCAGTCTCCCCAACAACCGCATGGGACTGGTATAGTAGTTGTTGCGGTTTTCCCCATTTTACAGGGGTCGGGAACTTGCCGCCAGAAAGATAAAGCAATTTACCCAATGCCAAGCGCACTCAGAATTGGGAATTTACATGCAGATCCGTACAACTCCCAAGTCTATCCTTTTTCCATCTTGCCCACTCCTGTGCAGAGCGATATTTGTGCAAAGAAGACTTGAGTCGTGGGGGTTTGCATTGCTGATGAAAGAACCTGGCTAATGCCCACAGCTGCTGTGCTGAACTGTTCAGTGCTTCCCACACATTGGACTGATGCCAATCTTACCTGCCCCTTTGCATCCACCCCCGCATTTCAGACTCAGCATCTATGCTCCTGACCCTGCCCGTAATGGATCCTCCCCCCGACACAGAGACCATCAGATAAAGCCCGCGGGCCCTAGTCCTGTCTTCTCGCTCATGCTCTGTTCTCATGTCTGGTGACCTTCTCTCTCACATTATCACCATGGCCCACTCCTCACCCTCTTCTTCTTTTTGAAGAGTAGGTTTGAGGGGATACAAAGGAACATGATGGAGACCTCCCCTCTCATTTCCCCTTTACCCACAGCTGACACGCTCCTGGATATGAGGGTGCACACACCAGCCGCGAGACAGAAATTGGGAGAAGGTAAAATGGAAGATTTGCAGGCAACTCATACTAAGCTGCTTTTATAGGAATTCAGGCTTTCACTCAAGGCCCATCTGAGATCACAGGTCAGTGTGAACTGCTGTTGTGGGCTGAATTGTTTGCCCTCAGAATTCATACATTGAAATTCCAACTCCTAGAAGCCCAAAATGTGGCCTTATTTGGGAAAAGCGTCATTGCAGATATAATTAGTTAAGACAAGGTCATACTGGAGTAGGGCGGGCCCCAAATTCAATGACTGTTATCCTTATAAAAAGGAGGAAATTTGGACACAAGCTTGCATGTCCTCAGAGGGAATGCCACTGGAAGATGAAAGCAGAGATCACCCCAATGAGTCATTTTCTACATATCAAGGACCACCAGAGATTGCCAGCAAGCCATCAGGAGCTAGAAGAGAGGAATCATTAGATTCTTCATCACAGTCCTCAGGAGGAGCCAACCCCGCTAACTCCTTGATGTGGACTTCTTAATGCCAGGACTATGAGGAAATAAATTTCAGAGTGTAAGCAACTCATCTCCCCCCACCCTGTTTGTGGCACTTTGTTGCCACAATCCCAGGAAACTACTAAAATGGAAGGATACCCAAAAAAGTCATCTGAAAGCTATTGTGAGCTCAGACATGGGTGAGGTGGGACACAAACAGAGGCAAGAGTGTGGGAGCCTTCCTGCCCCAGGGAGGAAGGGTTCCAGTGCATGGATGCCCCAACCCCACCCTGAGGTTCCTTGGAGACCGTTCTAGCCCAGGAACAGCTCACCCTTAACAAAATACTTGATGTGTGGACTTTTTCTGGTGCCTGCCTGGGAAAAGGGAAGAAGTTCAATTTTAAGTCTAGAGCTACCTTGCCATAGGGGCACATAATGACTTTCATGGGCCTGAGGCAATGTGATGTTTGTGGGCTCCTTCCTGTACTAAAAAAAACCAAAACATTAAGATGGGATGGGGAGGGAGACAAACCATAAGAGACTCTTAATCTCGCAAAACAAACTGAACAAACTGATTGTTGCCGGGGGTAGGGGGGTTCTGAGAGGGTGGTGAGGTTATGGACATTGGGGAGGGTATGTGCTATGGTGAGTGCTGTGAAATGTGTAAACCTGGCGATTCACAGACCTGTACCCCTGAGGCTAATAATACATTGTATGTTAATAAAAAATTTAAAAACTTTAAAAATTTTTAAAAATAATAAATTAAAAAAATATTTGATAACCTCCTTGATGTCAAAACAAGGATAATCCATGCTGGGTCCATCATGATATATTCATTACTATTACACTGATAGTTTTCTTCATATTTTAAAAGAAATTAAAACATGTCTGTGGGCCCCTAGAAGTGTTGTGGGCCCCAGGCACTGTGGCTATTGATAAATCAGCCCTGCCCCAGGGAAAAAACCAGTGAGCCACCGGGGAGTCGAAAAACTCCTACCCCTGCTTGTGGCTCTTGCCACAAGAAACAGCTTTGGAAAGATCTATGAACAAGTGGGTTATATCTAAGCACTCTCTCCGTCCTCGGAAAGTGATGCTGTCTTCACGGGGGTTGCATTTCTTGAGTCAAAAAGTCCATAGTTTGCCTTACACTTTTCCTTTACCTCAGGATGAACCACAAAATAAATACTCC
The DNA here is from genome assembly GCA_004024625.1 of Mellivora capensis. Classification (NCBI taxonomy): domain Eukaryota; kingdom Metazoa; phylum Chordata; class Mammalia; order Carnivora; family Mustelidae; genus Mellivora; species Mellivora capensis. The sequence continues at coordinate 27,050 of PISX010014353.1, forward strand.
CAGGCGCAGACAGAGAGCCAAGCCTCATATTAGCTGCCACCACCTGCAAGCATGGGACCATAAATCCACCGCCCTCCCCCACAGAGGAGCCGTGGGACGCCGTCAGAACCATACATAAAACATGCCCCTTCTGCACTGTATTATCAGCCTTCCTGATTTACTGTATATACAGTCTCCAAGTTAAATACCAACAGAAGCACCCGAAAATATATTCTCTTGCAGCCCCTGTCTGAAAACCGCATTGCCCAAATAATGTCTGCTCATTCATCATTTACTTTCCAGTATCTGAGTGTCATTCTCAGAAATACATCCCTACGGCAGGGCCCCATGAAACTCGGGAACACAGAGAAGGAGAAGCAGAACCCCCAGATTTAAGGCCCAGGCATTTTTAAAGTGCACATGTTTCAAAAATGAGACTAAGCCATTCAAAAAGTGATCCCTTAGCAGGGATTTTACTGACTTCCCTTAAGGTCACATTTGAATCTATCTTCCCTTTATGCACCCCTCCTCACCACAGGAGCAGTGGTAACAAGTTGAATAAATAAACCCACACTAAATGGTTCTCCCTAGAAACCATTACCAAGGGTCTGCATTTATGCAGAATTCCACTTACTTTCTGGGGAGGACCCAGGACCATAGATTTCTAGTCCCTGACGATCCACTGGAGCACGCGTCTCAGAAGACAGAGAGCAATCCCCAGTTACACGTTATCAGTTTGAGAATAGGAGTAGCCTTGGTTTTTGTAGGCTGGTCTGGGCTTGAATATCAGCTTTACAACAGGATAACCACCATCTTGGAGAATCTGGGTCCTCATCTTCTAAGTGAAGATAATGCTGGCTGAGCCATAGTGATTAAGAATTCAATCTAGGGGTGCCTGGGTGGCTCAATGGGTTAAAGCCTCTGCCTTCGGCTCAGGTCATGATCCCAGGAGTCCTGGGATCGAGCCTCAGCCCCACATCGGGCTCCCCTCAGCAGGGAGCCTGCTTCCTCCTCTCTCTCTGCCTGCTTCTCTGCCTATTTGTGATCCCGCTGTCAAATAAATAAATAAAATCTTAAAAAAAAAAAAGAATTCAATCTAGGGGTGCCTGGGTGGCTCAGTGGGTTAAAGCCTCTGCCTTTGGCTCAGGTCATGATCTCAGGGTCAGGGGATTGAGCCCTGAATCGGGCTCTCTGCTCAGCCTGCTCCTGCCTCTCCCTCTGCCTGACTCTCTGCCTACTTGTGATCTCTCTCTCTCTCTGTCAAATTAAAAAAAAGAAAAAAAGAAAATTCAATCTAGATGCCCTCCTTTCCAACAGGACCCTGATTTTGTTTAGGTAACCACTCACCCAGGCCCGGTTTCACAGATGTGGGACCTGTACAGAGGCACAGAGCCTCATGCTCAGAAGGACTCTGTGTTCAGTTCTGTACTCTGCTGTCACCATCTTGAAATTGTTAATAATTTTACTTTTGAACCTTTGACTTGTAAGGAAATCTGCTGAGACAGTGGAGTGTGCACGTGAGCAGAGGAAATATAACATGCCATGTTATATTCACCTCGTTCGCCCTTCTGTGGTAATTCCACAGAATGATTCCATGGGTTAACTCCACCCTGGTGCTGGTGGTTGGTTTATTCCAGACCAAGCATGCCACTCTAATCAGACCAATGTGAAGTTTCTGGAGGGTTCTGAAAGAGTTCAGACTCCTGCTTCCAGAATTGATTCTATGTCCATCTTTCTGTGAACTGTAAGCATGAAGCCAACATATAGAGCAAGGCAAAGTCAACAGAATCCCAGAAAAACAGAGCTAGAGCTTCTGGACCAAGCAGCACAAATATTGGCCCCCAGTGTGGACTTCCAAGAATATGAACCAACCATTTCACTGTGGCTAAGTGCCATTTAAGAAGGAATTTCTACCTCGATGCTGAAAGCAGACCAGTATAAATCTGCTGACTTAGTAGATCAATGCATATAACATTGAAAAATCAGAAGTCATGGCTGGCATTGGCCAAGAAAAACTTCAAGTGTCTCAAGGAGCAGGCAGGGAGAGGGGAGATCTGGTTGATAGGTGAAGAGCAAGAAAAGGCAGTCCCGGAAGGAAGGGGTGCTATGGTGTGTGCAGACCTGAGGGAGACACACACAAGGGGGCAGGGAAGACCAGAGTCTGGAGATCCAATGGCTCATGCAGGGAGAATGGGTACCATGGTGTGGCTGCCCTAAATTTGCGAGGGTCTGGGGTGTGGTCAGTTGCAGGTCGACCCCGTGCTAAGGTGTGGTTTTGAAATGCCCAGGGTGGTGAAGAGACAGACTTGTGGCCATGCTGTCACAGTAAGATCTTATGAGCGACTTTCTTATAATCTTATTCATGAAGAGGCACTTTACCGGAGTGCTAATAGGTCCCCTTTAGAGTCCAGTTATCTGGGTTTGAAACCTCACTAATGGTATATCCTGGGCAAGTGACTTTATCATTCTGTGCAAAATAAATGCGGAATAAAGGTCTTAGCAGTATCTCCTTCACCCTTTGCTATGAGAATTATGAGGTTGTTTAGTTTCCGACACTTTGCAAGAGTTCCATGGATGCTGGTGATTATTATTAACAGACCTTTAATGGTCTTACGTGGGTCCTTGCTAGAGAGATTTCTTCTGGGGGCCTACTGGGGACCCACAGGCTCCTACTCCCTCTCCTCATCTCTCATTGTTTGGAGACCGTCATCCACAATTGCAAACCCATCTTTCACTTTCTTGACACCTTCTACAGTGGCCCCTGAGCTGTAGGATGAAGACTTTCTGGGCCCCAGACTCCGTGGGCCTGTTTCTGCCCGCCTGACATTTGGGCTGGAGGATGTTGCTGTGGGAGCTTTTTCCCATAGCCAGCTAACCTCTCTGGCTTATCCCCAAGAGTCAAGGGAATGCCATGGGACACTTGAGTCCTGGCCTGCTTAGAGTGTATGGAAGGAAGGGTAAAAGTCATACAAGAAATACTTATGTGGCTGATTTCACTTGATTTATAAGAAAGACTTCCTCAAACAAAAGAAGCATATTTTCAACATAGAGTGTCCATTTTGGTGATCTGCTTGTGCTGGCCACATTTGGGGTTGGTTTCACAGATCCCTGCAACAGGATTAACTAGGACCCCATTAAGTACAGCAGTTGCCTTTCGTTTATTCCTGTATCAGGTTCTCACTCAATGCCTCTTAAGTGCCAGGCACAATTTGGTGACGTGCATCTTACGGGGTTATCTGCATTCTAAATATTATGTATGACATAATAGATGATGTTCCACATAGATCCTTTCATATTTTCAAAGAGTTAGAATCAAATTTCAGAGGGAACATGCCATCTAAACCACAAAGGACTCTGAAAAACCTTGCTTCAGAACTTCGAGAACTGGTTAGCTAGAAGTTCAGCCGATATCTGGCCTCAGCATTAGTATAATCTTTTTTTTTTTTTAAGATTTTATTTATTTACTTGACAGACAGAGATCACAAGTAGGCAGAGAGGCAGGCAGAGAGAGAGGAGGAAGCAGGATCCCTGCGGAGCAGAGAGCCTGATGCAGGGCTCGATCCCAGGACTCTGGGATCATGACCAGAGCCAAAGGCAGAGGCTTTAACCCACTGAGCCACCCAGGCACCCCTGCATTAGTATAATCTTTCCGAGGTGATATAGGAATGCAGTTCCACTCGGCACACAGTTACCACGAATATTTACCCCTTGCCTTTTGAAAGTAAACAAATTAGGGGAAACCAGAAAACTCAAAGCCACCAAGCCCAAAACTTTCTGTGACTCTTTCTCATCATGCTATGATAAAGACAGATAAAAATTCTTGGATATAATTCAATATCAGAAGATGATTCTGCATCTGCGGAACATTTAACATGTACAACGTTTTAAAAATTCTTTTAAAATGAATATGCAGAATAAAGCATGCTCTGTGCCTAGGGACAAAATCATATGTTATCAATTATTGGAAACACACAGCACACATCACCAACAAACACACATAGGACCCGCCAGTGTTGTTGGTAAGATTATGGGGAGAGTGGAGAGATTGCTTGCAGCTGTTATGTTAATTAAGGAACAAAATGTCTCCATCTGCCACACCATCTCTCAGTTGGGCTACCAGCCCTTTTTCTGCTTGGCTCTGAGTTGATATAGAGCAAGGGAGCTGATGCCTGTTCTTGGCCCCAGTCAGTTCCCACGTGGAGTAGATGTTGGAGAGGAAGTTCTGGCAGGCTGAGTCACAGATTCTCATCCGGCTAATTCTCCATCACACTTAGGTTTGGAATGGGCTGACACAGGATTGTCTTCCCCCACATGGATGTGGCTGGGGTTGCCGGTAAGGATCTGTGGACCAGGCTGGGCTGGACCCTATGGAAGTAATCCATAACAAGAATGGATGGGATTGAACAGACAGGCTGAGCTGGGTGGCATATTGAGTTCCCTTTGCAGCTGTCTTGCTTTATTCATCCGCATAATGTACGTGTGGCAATAGTGCCCTACAGGACACAGCATTGCTGCCAATATAGTCAGCTTTGCTTGCAAGATCCTAGAATAGTAGAGTTCGGGGTAAGTTTCTGTTTGGTACCTTTCTGAGGGCCAAAATCAGAGACACATTAAATGAACACATTCTAGTATCTGCTGAGACATAGATCAAACAGATTGAATATATTTTATTTTTTAAAAGGGGGTACTTCTCATGTACCCAGTCTTCACCTACAAGCACATGACGCTTTGTTGCTTTCTCCGTGCGGTCTCATGTTCCCTAATGGTGGTGAAAATTATCCTGTTAACTGATACAAGTCAAAGTTGAAGATGAACATAAGAATAGGAAAAATTTTAAATGTGTTATATTCATTTCTATGATTAAACCATTAATGTGCATCAAAAGTCTTTAACAAAATTAACACCCCATTGTTTTTAAAAGTCAGTGAAAACCATACAACCCTCCCTTTTATTTTCCAACTATTCTTTTCTAGAGGTACTAAGGAGAAATGAGATGCCAAAAAAGTAGTTAAAGTCCAAGAGGAAAGATTCATTGAGCATCTGTTGGGTTGTAGGCATAGTTATCTATCCATAGAGTGCCCCGTTATCCACAATTCCCCCCTCCGCAGAACTCAAGGCCCAAAGGGCTATTTTTCCTGCTAACTCTGGTGATGGGATGAATTGGAAATCACCTTCTTGCCACTTCCATTTCTTTCTATTTCTCCTTTCCACCATGACCAGTGCTAGGGGATACCACAGTTTAAAATGGTACATTAGAGCAAGCAACACCCCACCCAGGAATGAAAAGGAGAACAGCCATTGACAATTAAGTGGTTTCTCCGAGGAGGTAGCAGAGCTCAGGGGCAAAAAAAGGGTCAGGAGTTGGGGGTCTCTCCTAAGAGAACAGAAAGGTCAAAGTTATGGCTTTGGAAGAAACATTCTTTCTTTGAGATGAAATTAGGCTGCTGATTCCAAGGAAAAAAATAAATTAATGTTTCCCTGTTTACCTTTAGCTGTAGCTCCCTTAAGTGGTAAGACTGGTCTGGGATTGGAGAACTTCGTTCATCAATGTCTTGGATCCATCTGTATCTTTCTCCAGAGCTTACCACACCCAAGAATAGGAAAACATCAACAAAGCCTGGTTGAAGCCCCAAGGCATTACTCAAGTTGTGAGTAATAGGAAGGAGTTGAGAATCTTACTCCTTTTTGTTGGAGGGAGAGAGCTTCCTGGGGAAAGGGAATTAGGCCATGCAGGGGGTGTCAGGGATGGAGGAGGTGCCTGGAGAGAGGGCAGAGAGGAAGGGGGACTCTACCCCCAGGAAAATATAAATCGTGGGGATCTGTGTTTAGGTGTTTCTTCCCGTTCATGCCACAAGAAGACAGTTGACTTGTGTTTTTGGTCGTTTCAATATTCATTTCTCCTAGACTCTAATGCCCCTTTCAGAATTGCCTGCCCTTTCAGTAGAAAGCTTATCCCACCATGGCTTCTTCACCCTCCAGTTATGTATGTATGCATTACTAGTCCAAACCATCTTTGGATAGATGGGATGGGACAGATGCCAGCAGCTCTGGAGGGCACTAGAAAAAGACAACAAAGTTTAGAAGCTAAAGATACTATGATGCAACATCTCTGTTGCTTCTTTAAGTTTGTGAAGTTTCCTCTAACGGTGATTTCACAACCCAAGTTATGTTCACATGAACCACCAAATAAGAGCGCAACCCAAGATGCTATGAAATTCTTCTTTCTGAATTTTTTTGAAACAAAATTCTTTCTTAAAACCATCCAAACAGAAAGGTCAGAGGTCATGTGGAACTCTCAAAACAAGAACTCTCAGTAGAGAAAGTCCAGGGAGACCTAACTGTGGTCAGAATGCATAAGCCCAACATGGTGAGGAAGCCAAGATACTCAAGCCCTTTATACTGGAATCATCATAAAACGGCCAACAACGATGATGAGAATTCACTGAGGGCTCGCAAAGTGGTAGGCGCTGTTCTAAGTGCTCTCCGTGCCGTAACTCATTCAACAAGCAAATGTCTGCCGATCAAAGGCAAACAGAAGAAGAGGTTTAAGCACTATCCCTGAATTTTCCCTCAAAAGGCATATTAAAATTCAAATGCTCTTCTTCCTTGATATAGTTCATTGTTTACCAATCACCAATAGCTGCCTTGGACAACAAGCAAGCAAATACCATCGTGGCAGGGCCAACTCTCCTAGATCTTCCTGAGGATGAGCTTCCCATCAGAGTCCTGTAGCCTGTTACAGAAGGACCAGACTTTTAGTGGTAAAGATCTGGATGGAATTAAGACCCAGTTGTCTGAACAACATAAATCGAAGCAGTATATCCGAATAAGTGAACCATCTTTTAATCAAAACTAATTTGACTACCTTTTTCTTATTATGATTCATTAATTTAAAAATGTGTTATTACCTAAAACACAGAAATCATTAATTAAAATCTCTAACATCAAATTAGGCTCTGTGGGTCTGGAACTTTTGACAGATCATGTATAAGGGTTACCATGGTAACTCGTCGTGTTGTAATTCTGTACCTTCCTGGGCAAGAGGCTAGAAAGGAGAAGACAATTTGAGGAGATACCAGCATCAGAAATTGAGTTAATCTGTGACATAAGCCCTCTGTAATGTTGCTTGCCAGCTTTCACCATGTGAAGGAAAAACAGATAGTGAAATGGCATAAAAGATTCCATTTCAGAGCTCCCTAAAATTGCCAATTCCACTCTATAGTTGATTCTCAGCAGAGAAGGAAATGGGAAGATTACGCAGGGAGATGACGCTGTCATAAAACGATCAGCTTGAAGGAGAAGGTGGCAACATTGCTTGTGAATGGCAGGAAGCAGGTGCCTCTCCCAGGGGAAGAATTCTCTCTAATCCTTAGGTTTAAACCCATCCTCCCCTCAGTGTTATAGGCCAATTACCAACCTGGGACAACGCAGAAGCAATGGGAACCAAACTCAAAACCTGCAGGCACACTTTCCCTTCCCAGTACCTTTGTGCGTTCAGGACCGGAACTTCTCAGCCGCTGAGCCCTCCAGCGGCCCACAGCTGCTGATCTCATAATGGAGATCAGATGGCTGACCATCAACTTTCATTTCCCCCCTTTTGTGAAGCAGGGCACAACTGATAAAAGCTGTTTAGACTTTGTGAAATTTTTTACATTCTCCCTCACCTTATTCAAACTACACTGAATCAGGATTCTCTGAGACAGTCTTCCCACCCTTCATTCACATGAGTCCCAATTTCTCTATTTAAAATACTTGTATGAGGCATGTCTGGGTGGCTCAGTCGTTAAGCATCTGCCTTCGGCTCAGGTCGTGGTCCCAGGGTCCTGGGATCGAGCCCGGTGTCAGGCTCCCTGCTTGGTGGGAAGCCCTCTCCTACTCCTACTCCTACTCTCCCTCTCCTACTCCCCCGGCTTGTGTTCCCTCTCTTGCTGTCTCTTTCTCTCTCTGTCAAATAAATAAATAAAATCTTAAAAAAAATACTTGTATGAAGACTGATGGATTATAAAATCCATTTATGGAGCGGGTCTCTTGCCTAATGTGGTCAGGAAATGTGAACAAGAGCCATAATAATCTTGAGGACATCATTACAGGCAGGTATCTAAATTATTTAGCTTTTAAAATTCCAAAAGCTTATCAACAATGGGATCAATTGCTTGACCCTTGTCAGTAGGGCTCCTCCCGCCTTGTGTTACTTGCAGCAGCGGCAAACACCGGATGGGGGGGCTCCTACGCAAAATCGGTGACAACATTGGAATCGTCACAAGAGTGGGCATCCGAGGAGGGTTCTCTCCTTAGGTGACGCTGAGTGTGATAAGTGTGTCTAGAATCCCCTTACAGGTAACACGACGTCAAATAGATTAAACAGCTTCTTAATTGCCAGGACAATTCCAGTTTTTCTTGCGGTTGCACTGAAGACAATTTCATGTGTTAGGAGTTGACTCACATGAGGAATTTATCAACTTCCCAACATTGCACTGGGGAGTTATTTATGAATCAGCTAATGGGGCTGGGAAGGGACCTCAATGTGAAACAAACTGGCCACACTTTGACCGAAAGGTTTTGGAGTCGACTCTTCAGCACAAACCAGCAGCCATGTGCTATGAAGCCATGGACTTAATGAGAGCGGCACGGTTGTGCAAATGTCTCTCGTCAGCCGCTGCCAGTGGCCGGAGGAGGCACAGCAGATCCTCAGGATCTGCTCAGAACGGATCCCTTTCCATCCTGGCCCACAGAACTACCTCTGGTCCCCTTGGACCGCGTTCACCAGAGGAATAACTGTGACTGAAATTAGCTTGGAACAGATAGTAGTGATAGTAACTCTCAAAAGTTAAAAACAAACACAAAAACAAAAAAAAGTTAATGTAAAGCCAATGAATCACTGAAGCAGTAATTACTAAGACTTAATGGTGCACACACCAAAAACACAAAACCTAAACAAAACACAGCAAAAATAGGTTTGCAAACTGGGAGCACTCAAACCAAATTATGGCATGAGGTTCCAAGGTATATCGTTATAAAGCAGCTTGCATAGAATGGAGGACATGACTGTTCAGTCTTCACAGTGATCGGTTCCTGTACTGGAATTCTCTTCAGTGAAAGGGGAACTTGTTAGTGGTTACCTTGTATCAATTTTTGGGAACAATCTAAGTTTCACTTATGATTTCAGAGGCATAAACAAGAAGGGACCTAGGTCAAGATAGCCTCACTTGTCTTGCAAAATAAGCTAAATTAAGCTTTATTTGTATGACTAAACTGATTTAGTCTGCTTGGAGAAATTTCAAGTCTGCTCCATTTGTGTTTGATTTAAATATCACACAACATTGTAAGTGTACTTAATGACATTGAATTATACACTTAGAAATAGTTAAAATGGTAAACTTCTTGTTACATGTATTTTACCACAATAAAAAAATGTGTCAAGCTTTCTTTAAAAAAAAAAGTGGTATCTATCTATCCATCTATCATCTGTCTAAAGTTATATATACAGGGGCACCTGGGTGGCTCAGTCGGTTAAGCATCTGCCTTTGGCTCAGGTCATGATCTCAGGGTCCTGGGTCCTGGGATCTATCTCCGTGTCAGCTCCCTGGTCCTCGGGGAGTCTGCTTCTCCTTCTGCCTGTGCCTGCCGCTGCCCCTGCTTGTGCTCTCTTTCTCTCAAATGAATAAATGAAATCCTAAAAAAATAGATAAGGTTATATATGGAGAGAGAGAGAGCGAGCTTACAGAATGAGTTGCAAAGTATGGTGTGAGTATCCTAAGCAGAATGTGGTAAATTGTGGTAGACATTTGTGGTGTTCAGTCTATAGTGTGAACATCCATTCTACTTGGGAGGGATCTCAAGATGGAAGCTGAAGGGTGGCAGGTGTTTCCTCAACTGCTCTCTGAAAGTTGGAGAACAGATCAACTGGAAAGCATCCAGTAGAATGCTCAGGCCCAACACTCTCAATCTGAAGGGAGGGACCCAAAGATGCAGGTTCAACCAGACCTTCCTTGGAGATGAGAGGAGGGGAGGTGAGTGACAAGGTAGTGCTGGGGGGGGGGGCAGCACTCTCAACCAAATGTGGACAGCTCTGAGGTCTTGTCCTCTCTGGATCCTGCCCATTTTCTTGGTTTCTCCAGCCCTTCTGTGAATTCTGCAATAAAACCCTTCTAGTATATTCTTTTTCCACTTAAGTTACCTGCGTTAACTTCTGAAGCTTGTAATATGAATAATACAAGGAGAAAATATTCCATTTCTTCTACATTGTCAAATAATACTTGAATCAAAGTCAAAATGGAAATCAAGTTTTTTTTAACGAGGTGAGAATTTTTTATTTTTTTAATTAAATTAAAAAAATTTTTTTTTATTTTAAATTTTTAATTTTTTTTATAAACATATAATGTATTTTTATCCCCAGGGGTACATGTCTGTGAATCGCCAGGTTTACACATTCACAGCACTAACCATAGCACATACCCTCCCCAACCAAGTGAGAATTTTTTAAAATTTCACTTATTTTATTTCTATTTTCCTGAGGTATAATTGACATGTGAAATTGTAAAATATTTCAAGTGTACATTGTGGTCATTTGATATATGTATTTCTTGTGAAAGGATTCTCCCCATTGAATTAATTAATGGATGGATACATCCATCACCTCACATATTTATCTTTAGGGGTGAGAACATTTAAGTTCAACTCTCTCAGCAAATTTCAATAATACAATACATTGTTATCAACCACAGTCATCATGATTTACATTAGATCCTCAACCTTATTCATCTTCTACCCCTTTACCAACCTCTCCTTATTTCTCCCTCCAGCACCTGACAACTACTTTTCTACTCTATTTCTATGAGTTTGGCTTTTTTTTTTTTTTTTTTAAGATTTCACATATAAGTAATACCGTGCAGTATTTATCTTCCTCTGGCTTATTTCAGTTAGCATAATGGCCTCAAAGTCCATCTGTGTTTACAGTGGCAGGATTTGGTTCTTTCTCATGGCTCAGTAATATTGCATTATATATAATAAAAATAAGTAAGTATTATCCCATGAAAAACAGTGTATCTCTATCCATTCACTTGGTAGACACTTAAGTTGTTTTCCCATCTTGGCTACTTGAACAATACTGCAATGAATATAGAATGCAGATATCCTTTTGAGACCCTGATTTCAATTCTTTTAGATATAGATCCAGAAACAGGAAACCTGGATCATATAGTAGTTTTAGTTTTAATTTTTTGAGGAACTTCCATACTGTTTTCCATAATTCCTGCATCAATTTACATTCCCACCAAGAGTGAACAAAGGATCCCTTTTTTCCACGTCCTCACCAACACTTGGGTGCTGTCTTTTTAATAATAGCCATCTTAACAGGTGTGAGGTGATATTTCATTGTAGTTTTGATGTGTATTTCCCTGATGATGAATGATGAGCATCTTTTCATGTACCTGCTGACAAGTTGTATGTCTTCGTTGGAAACACATCTATTCAGTTCTTCTGCCTGTTTGCTAATCAGATTGTGTGGGGTTTTTTTGTTTTGTTGCTATTCAGTTGCATGGGTTATTTATACATTTTGGATATTAACCCTTTATCGGGTATATGGTTTGCAAATATTTTCTCCCATTCAGTAGGTTTCCTTTTTATTTATTTATTTATTTTGTTGATGGTTTCAAGTGAGAATTATAGCTGAAATTTCAGCCATAAATCTTCCTCTGTTGTCATAAAACCACTCAACCCTGCCAATCTTCAGTCAAACAGGGGCTCAAATGGTTAAGAAATTATTTTTCTTTCCTGTCGCAATACACAGATTCCCTGGAAGATTAGAGGAACTGATTTCATATGCTCTGGTATTTTGTTACGTTTGCTTCAAAGGTTGCTGTATGATCTTCCAAAGAAGAGGCTGTATTTTCTCTAAAAACCTCAATGATGAGGGTGTGCACAGTAGGCACGGCTCTTCAACTGACCCCAGCTTTATTCTCTGAGCCAGGCAGATGAGCCTCAAACTGACAAGGGCCAGCTTCCAAAGGCCAAACCACAGAGTCCAGAACTGAGAAGTGATCTTATTCCCTCTCCCAGGGCTTTGGAACAGTTTCTCTTCCAGCAAGTTCTTCAGTTCTTCCTTTATAAGCCTTGGTACGCAAGAGAGCTCTGAAGAAATTGTGGCAACCGTAAATGAAAAGTGCGTGCTCCCGGTGGAGAAGTGTCTCAGGCTGCTGGTTGACCCATGTGCCATTTCCACCGACTTGCCCTTCTTCACCTACTTTCCTTTGACCCTGGCAATTTGACCACATGGGTCAGAAATGGACTGTACACCAAAGCTTACTTACACCCTAACTCTAGGGCAAACTATGCTTTAAAAAGTCTATGTATC